>JALIZH010022505.1:0-18089 GCA_030522465.1 Rhipicephalus appendiculatus
ATTTTTTCAGTATCTCGCCAAAAATACTCTACACTCACAGCCCCAAGAGAGTGCTAGCGACTCTCTTTGCGGGAGTAAACGCTTGTCCCATATTTCACTCTCTTTTCAGGAGTGCTGAGAACTCTCTGTTGCACAGAGTAGGCACACTCTCCCGACAGAGTTCTGGTACTCTGGCTGAGCGAGAGTGAACAAGCTCTCTCCCCAGAGTAAAGTCACGCTTCTGAAATGGAGTGCATACACTCTCTGCGGGAGTTGCGCTACTCTCTCACAGAATTTTATAATCTGGTCTGGCTAGAGTGCATCAACTCCCTCCAAGAGTAGAATCACTCTTTCTGCTAGGACTAATGTAAAAAAAAAAAAGATAATTGTCGAGCATTTTTTACAATCTACCAGTGAACAGGCTGAGATTTTTTAAGCTTACATCACATATTCGGGACAGGCATCGGCACACACATTACAATCGTACACAACACAGCAACACTGAACATATACCGCTCGCGCTACGGACAACCATACGTTCAGCAACCGGTATATATACCCATGATGTCTGGCCCCCTTCTAGTGCCGGTGGCGCAACATCTCTATTGTGCGTATTGAAAGACAAACATACGCCGAGCCCGTGTAAGTATCTGGTGATCGTTAGGATCACTGTAGGCACGTCTGCCTTTTACTATAAAACTACATAACAATCAACGCAATTTTCGTTAAATTTCAGTTATCAGCTGGCATTCTGTCATATCGGCTCAATGTAGTTCAGCCGCTAATGCCTAAGTCTGGGAGCTGTAGCTACGCGCTTACAAATATAGTTGGGACAATCTTTCAGCAGAGCAGGCCGAGGAATAATCTACGAACGTTACGATCCGGCGTCCGATCCGACTTGCGGTGCTGCTGCTACAAGTACGCCAGAAAAACAACGCCGGTCGGCAAAACTACAAATCAAGCGCATCTCTGGCAATCCTTACAGTTTTGCTTACCTCGGCTACACTTTAATGGGATAGTAAGAGGCTTGAGAAATGCGCAAACCTCAACCTTCGCGAGCCACTTGCGCCGAGATCGGGCCAACCAAATACGACCCGTACGAGTGCGACTCGTAGGCCTAGCGTACCGGCCGAGTCCGTGTACATGTCATCGGCGCTTCTGGGCTTAATGATACGCGATTCCGATGAGTAATAATGACTGTGCAGTAGAGCTTTGGCATCGGTTAACCTGACTGAACCATTGTTTCTTGCGTACGGTGTCCGCACAAGGAGCGATGAGCATCGATGCGACGCGCTTTCAGCCAGTGCACACAGGCCGCCTGCGCCGAGATCGGGCCAGCGAAGGTAGGCCTAGCGTACCGGCCGAGTTCGTCTACATGTCATCGGCGCTTCTGGGCTTAATGATACGCGATGCCGCGGAGTAATAACGACTGTACAGTAGAGCTTTGGCATCGGTTAACCTGACTGAACCATTGTTTCTTACGTACGGTGTCCGCACAAGGAGCGATGAGCGTCGATGCGACGCGCTTTCAGCCAGTGCACACAGGCCGCCGCAGATAGCCGCCGGGCGCACTCCCCGGCACTTCGCTGACTCATACGTGAAAACACAGGCTTGTCACTTGGTTCGCCTTATTGAAGTAACATGAAGGCATACTTTCCTGCGCATTCAATTTGATTTTTAGCGATCGGTTAGGTAGTTGAAGCTATCGGTATAGCAATGCAAATCTGCACACTGACACAGCTGCTGCACTAGCATATCGTCGCTTGCACAAGAAAATACAGATTATTCAATCAAATACGCGCGTACTTATCGAACGACATTACAGTCGACATAAAGCTTCTGTGCACGTCAATCAACGGAAAGAGCGAGAAACGGCTCTTGTACTCGGCAGTAACAGCTGATATAATCCGCCCCAGATCCTTGTAATTTCTGTATATTTTGTTTTCGATGTTATGAATTCTGAACGAAAGTTGGCGCTGTTGGCCATAGCCGCATGTCATGCGTGGCTGGCAGCAATTTTAATCTCATGAAGACGCAAGGTTTAGTTGGGAAAGACAATCGCGTCTGTGTTCAGAATGCGACCCGTGAAGCGAAACGGCTTCTTTTGTTTTCATCAGTTTGTTTACGGTGTAGTCAGCGCTGTGAGACGTTGCGTGGTGGTAGAGCTAGTACTCGCCTGGTAATCGGGAGATGGCGAAGTCGAATTCTGCTGGTGAAGTCTTTTTTTTCTTTTTTGTAAGGCATTTTTTTTTTTTTACGAATGTCTCGAGTGTCTACGTTACTCTAGTGGCAATTAGCCTGTGCTATAAACTAATTTTTGGCCACGAGTTAGAACTTGCCGCTGTTCCTTGATTCGAAGGTGCCGCTGTTGGCGTTTTCGAAATGAAACGTTCACAATCACAAAACCATACTTTTGTTATCACTGAAAGTAATTCTACTAACTTAATTGACGCAATAAACTTGCATCTGTGGCGTCTACGCTCAAAGGCGTATGGTTACGAGACAGTTATATTGCTTTGAGGCGTCGCGATGGTCATATGCAGGCGCTACATTGTATACTTCGTCCGCTAAGGACGGAGTACCAGACCCCATTCACGCCGCATCGGCACGAGAGTTGCATAGATTGGGAACTCCGTCTGAGTAGCAGAGCGTTCGCAACCTCTTTTACTCTTCCTTCAAGGAAAGAGTACGTTCGGCGGCTAACTCTGCGCTACTCCCCCCACGGAGTTAAAGAATTCTGGCGAGAGTAATGCAGTTGCCCTGCTCTTCAAGTACTCCCTCTACTTCTGTGAGTGTACTGTCTAGTACGAAAGTGATGTTATCCATTGTAAGTCAACTAGGCCTGTATAATATATGTCCGCCCTGCCTTTCCAGATTACCCGATTCGGTGCTCTGAAAACGAAACAATAAAATACTACACGGGAGCATGTGACGAGTGCCGCTGCGCCTATCGTGGAAGACCAAGGGTTTGCACCTTGCAGCTTGTTATCAAGGGATGTTTCTGCGATCGAAACCATTGCAGAACAACGGACAGAAGAAAATGTGTCTTCAAGTCTGAATGCTACTAGGAAGCACAGTAGCCCCACAGTGGTGTTATTGGCAGTCTCACACAATAAAATATTTTCTGATAGCCCCTGCACATGTGTTCTCTTGCTTCCACATAGCCCGAATTATGATATCGTACAATGTTTCTCAGTTACGTAGTCTACAATACCTTATGTGTTTTTATTTTTCGGGCGCCAACGAATCTTAAGAGATTCATCGAATCAAGTAATTTGTTAATACAACCTAGCAAACGATCAGTAACAGGTGTGCAACTAGCCAACTACACTCCGGTGGAGCAAAGGGGTCTAATACAAATTGTCTGGTGGCCGACAACGGCCGGCCGAGCCCTGCATATTTAGTCTATTCCATAAGGTCTCCAATGTGTTTTCTTGAAAAGCCTTGTTCAATTAATCAGTCAAACGCGATATTTCCCGATTCC
Organism: Rhipicephalus appendiculatus; assembly: GCA_030522465.1. Taxonomy (NCBI): domain Eukaryota; kingdom Metazoa; phylum Arthropoda; class Arachnida; order Ixodida; family Ixodidae; genus Rhipicephalus; species Rhipicephalus appendiculatus. The sequence goes on from JALIZH010022505.1 coordinate 3,464, forward strand.
TCCTGCTCATAATAACGCTATCTTTTTACCACGGTCGGCGGCTGCGTCTCTTACGCATGTGGACAAAAAATCACCTTCACCATAATATTAACGTTGTCAGTATGCTGCCATACCATATGATTTACTTTTGTTTTCTTTTTGTCGCCTACAGTTCGCATACCTGCCAACTCTTCGGATTTGAGTGGAAAACTCCCGATTTCGGACCCGCTCTTCCGATTGTACGGGAGCGGCCTAGTAACAGTAACCTAGTAATCTACCTAGTAACAGCCCTAACCCCACCTGAAATGACAAAAAAATCTTATAGAGTCTCCTATGCACTCTAAGATATAGATTGAAGGTGAAAGTCATTTCTTTTTTAATTCTCTGTCGATTGTATTGATTACCCCCCCCCCCCCCTAAAGTTATCCGCACATAGCGTGGTTTTGCACTGCCACCGGAATCAGGGGCATTGCAAGTTTTCGACACCGCACGTGCCTCTGACATTGGCCCACATATGACGAAGCAACTATTTCAAGTGATGCCGTCACGTAAAGAGACGTCATGACAGCGCATACTGTCGTCTGCACGTGATTATTTTTGCATAACTTGTGTTGAGTGCGTGGTCACAGACGGAGTCATTTTCAAGTTTGATGAGTCATCTAAGGCTTTCACTTTCATAAACATAGAAAGCCATTCTAATTTTTTTTTTTTTGGCCAAAGGAAACCCCAACAGCTTCCCGCGAGGCCCTCCTCTTTACCCACTGATGGAAAGGGAGGGGAGGCCGCCGCGTTTGTGTCTGACCAGAATTGCTTACGGTTGGGTGGGATTCCTTATGGTTGATTGCTTACGGTTGTGTCGACGAGAACTCTCGACAGCACACGCAGGCTAGCTTCGTCTTCACGCAACGTTATACCCTGTGGGGAATCGCGCGCTTCGCCACCCGATAACAGCACGTGCTGCGCAGTAGGGGTGCGCGCGTTCCACAGTTCGCCTACAAAAGCACCAGCTTACACAGTGCTGGGGGAGTTGGCGACAGACTGGCGAGGTGTGTGCGCGCGTGGATTGCGTGGACGGCGTGGTGAAGGCTGAAGGGTGAATGACATGCGCGGCGGCCGTGTGGACATCGAGCTGTAAACTTAACTTATGATATTTTCCCTTTACTAATAAATGTTTTTGCAAGTTTTGTGGCAGCGTCGCATTCCGTCGTTTGGCCAGACAGCGAGAAACCCCACAACCCTGAAGGGTGCTAAGTGCTGTAGGGGGCTACTCAATTTCGCGTGCCATGGCATATTCTGCCCTGCGCACTTGTGAAGTAACTATACGCACGCGCTATAAATATAGGTATGTAAGTATATAAATATATAGTAATCACATGTACGTGAACACCGCCCATACTTGACAAGCCTCTCATGGGATGACAAGCTGTACCTGAGCGTCAGATTTCTCGAATATTTTGCTAAGATAACTGTCTGAGTGGTGTAAAATTGAGGCGTTGTACGTCAGCAAGGCCTGCGTTATACATTTCTGTTCAGCATTCTCAGATGATTTTCAGTTTGATTGTCCTCAAAATAAAACTTCTAAACCTTTCGCGGGAGCCTGTGACGAGTGCCGCTGCGACTCTCTCACCACGCCGAATGGAACCCCAAGTGTTTGCACTTTGCAGCTCGTTGTCGCTGGATCTTTTTACGATAACAAACACTGCAGAACAAACGACAGATAAAGGTGTGCCTCAAGAGAGGCTGCCAGGCTCTACAGCAGCCATTTGATATTCTTATTGGGAGTATCAAATAATGAAATATTTGTCGGCAATCCCCCCCCGATGTGTACCTTTTTTGGCACATTTGAGGTGCTTCTGTGCGCGACCTTACGTATGGCTTGACTCCTTGCGCTACCATCACTCGAGAGAATCGCCGACTCTTAATACACAGATCAAGTGAAGGAATCTGTGCGTTCCAGTGTGCGGCGGCAAAAAAAAAATGTGCGAGTTGTTTAAAAACTAAGAAATGTATGGAAGTGCTAGAAAAAAATAGACAAGTGGGAGAGAGTGTGAAACAAACAGAACAGGGATTGAATTCTCCGCGTAAGCGCTCATAAGTGCCCAATTCTGAGCTGTAGTTCCTGCATTAAGCCATACAAGAGGCTTAGGTTATTTTTACTATTTATTGTTCGCGGCCACTCCCAGCGAATAAGAGTGTGTGTGCGTATACATTTAACTAGCTTGGTGCCTTCAATAATAATATAGTCAGCTAAAGAATTAGTCACAGTTTTTTCACGAGCATCGGTATAAGCTTGGGCCATTTGACGATTCATTTTTGGGTAGAGGGCAAAGGGAACAGGATGCAGACGGGTAAACGGTCACGTTCACTGGCCTGCGTATTGTATTCTTTGCGCTCAACCCAATACCCTTTGATACATGTGATTTCGTAATTATGGGCCCAGCCTCCTAGTGGCTCTTCCGAGCGCCTTGCTTTCATGTAGCATTAACAAACATTTCTCAACTCGTGATCGTTTTGGTTCGTCAGATTGACCACCTATGTCGTAGATATGGTGTAAGAATAATTTCTCTTAAACCGCGGACGTACACTAGTTCCCCTGTCTTATTCTGACAGTGACATTGACTATCACAATCATTACGCATCTTAAGCGTTAGGCTCCACCTTGCTAGGCTCATGCATTTAAAAATGGATTTTACGTGAAGCTTTTCTGAGTTGCAGATTTCAGTGGCGGTAGCATCGTACGCGAAAACCAGCGCACCGGTGAGCGCACAGGAGTGCGATCCTCGAAGGTACAACGCTCATAAAACTCCATATAGGCAAATTATTTTGGGAAGCTTCCCACGGCGATATTGGGTAGACGTAGATATTCTAAAAAAACGAGTTTGTCTGAAACAGCGAGCGCAATTAAATGGCTAGCTATGACGTAACAGAACGTCTAATTGCATGTAGTACGCTTTTGCCGATTATGATGTGGAAGTGAAAGACAGATTCCTTAAGTTCATCATCGTCTAAATGAATGCCATTAACATATTGATCGCGACAAGCACATAAGGTAAAAAAAAAGAAAACATCAAACAAACGATCAGTGGTAGCTACAACTAGCTAACCCGACTGCGGGCCCTTGCCCAAAGTGTCCGGTTGGCGGCAAAAGAAAGTGTATCCGTGCACTGAAGGGCCAGACAGGCACGCATCAGACATGTGTTTCGTCTACAAAGTTCAGCAAATCGATCAGTCAAACGCCTTATATAGCTTTACAGTCGGTTCTGCTTACATTAACGTTTTTAAAGCTGGGTTAGCTGCATTTATGAAAATTGTCAGCAGGAAAACCACATACTCATCTATTTTTAAAGGGTCGCAACAAGACTTTTCTAAGTAACCATTTAATAGCTTTTCTGAAGGACTTTATTGCCTCACGAATCGACCCCCCGCTAAAAATTTTTAGAAACTGCAACTCCTACTTATAAAGATTTGTCGCACTCTATAATTGCTTTCTGTCTTCTCTATCCCGACGAGCGCGCTGTAATCTAAGCAGGTTGGAATGACACGAGAGAAAGAATATACGTTAGGCGCAGGTCATGATCTTGTGCACTTTTTGTTTTTAACACGAAAGTGTTTTATGCCGGGGTCCACCAAGTATATCCGTTACGGATATGACGTTGATATAATTAACGCTACAAATGAGAAAGAAAAATCATTATGAAAACGTTCCCCCACCAGGAATCGAACCTCTGACACCTTGGCACGCTACGAAGGGCGCCCGGTTTCTTACCGACTAAGCCACCGACGCAGCTTGAAACCATCCTGCCAACGCGCCTTATATCTCTCACACATTCTCTCTCGTACGGTGCTCTCTGTTGGCGTGGCGGATCGGTGTCGCCGCCTGTGAGCGGGAAAGAGAAGTAATGCGGCATGAAACTTACAAGCGCCGATAGCGAACGATTAGTCGACGACGCAGTTACAGCATGGCGTCAGAGATTGCAGACCGGTGCACAACCTCGGAGGCCATGCTTTAACTGCGTCTCGATAGCAGTGAAAAACATTGGCCGCGCTAGCATCGGAGAGTCGCCGATGTATTTATGTTCTTTGCCTTTAGCTTCGTGTTAGCGTGTGATGGCCCTTTGTCGGAGTAGTGCATCCACCACATGCAACAACGTTGTTTCGCCGACGGCTACTTCAGGTGCGATAGCACCGACCAGTGAAACTGCTGCAGTGAGCGCGGCCGCAAGGCAGCGATGTCGACGGGCGAATGTCGTGCCTTGGTGGAGCTAGACAGAGGCCAGCAGGACGTAGAACGCCTGCGCGCGCTCGCGGCTCAAGCTACGAACCTCTGCCTCCCGCGTTGCTGAAGCGCAGCGTGGTAGTGTATGCTAGAGCACTGCACGGGCCGGCTTTTTCCGGCCCGGGCCCGGCCCGGCCCGAAAGCGCCATGCTCAGGCCCGCCCGAGCCCGGCCCGGTGTTTTTAAATACGGCCCGTACCCGGCCCGGGCCCGAAAGGTTTGGGCCCGGCCCGACCCGGCCCGGCCCGGCCCATTTCAAAAAATTATTTTTTGAGCATAAACGAGGCGCTGTCCAATCTTCGCTTATAGTGAAGATACCAGCCACGCACAAGATAGTTCCTGGACAGTGTAGTGAGAACTTATGACAGTGTCACGATTTTCACTGGTAGTGTGTTTGCCATCGGTTAATTACGCCCGTAACACTTTTGCGAAAGAATTGCAGGGGGGATATATGAGGCAGCACAGCTGGCTGCCATGCACGCAGCGTTAACCATGCAATGTTATTATTGCATTTCAAAGAACGACTACAACATACAGCGCCCACATAAAGTGGAAAAACAGCGGACATTTATAGTCGAGCTTACATTAATTGCTGACAAGCTGGGACAATTGAGTGAATAGAGCAGAACATATCCTGCAAACTTGGTTTATTGCGCAATGCAACGAGAGAGAGAAAAAAACGTGCTTTAACTACTCGTGGGAGGGTTCGCCAGGATGGGTCGCTTGTTCCGACTAAAGGAGGAAGAAAGTACACCTTTCTTGCATAACTTGTCACTCTCCTTAAACTCGACGTGTCCGAAAACAAATCGTGACGCAGGGGAGTCCAATAGTAAGGTCATATTACGGTTACCTAAAAATCTGTAGCAGGGCCAAGTGATTATTTTTCTTAATTTCCTTACATAAAATTAAAACGAATAAATCCATCAGTCAATGAAACGAACTTTTATTTCTCCCAAATATATATAAGAGGATGGCGGAGAAAGAGCCGCATAAACTATAGCTTAACAAACCTGAAACGTGCAGCTCGCGAGCAAGTCGCACTTACGAGAACACATACGAATGCCTAGGTGCGTGTGCGTGTAGGCGCGGGATGCCTTCTAGCGCGGCCTTAGTTGAATATTCTTGGTCTTTAACGAAGATACCCCGATTCCCCCTCAGACACCCGTAGGGTCCCGTACTTTGACTAACTCGATATAACGAAACAAATTTCGAGATCCGTCCCGATTTAACAAACCTTTTTTTTTTCGGAAAATGAGATAGAGAATTGATCATTCTTTGTCTATTTTTAGATAACGCCCCAAAAGTTATTGATTGCGAGCAAACGGCAACATCGCGGCACACCTTTGTCCAATTTAAACTGCGTGGCCATTGCCAACAAAACGCAAGAAAGCCAAGATCACCGACTTCTTTGCTGGGAAATAAATATGTTGTCACCTGTGGCCCTTATTGTTGAGGTAACAGAGAGAGAAGCAACTTTATTGAGAGAAGCAACTTTATTTTAAGCTAACAATTTTTGTTGCTTCATACACCCTGGAGGTGGCGGTCGTTTCCTAAGACCGCTATTTCATTTTTCGCGCCTTTACGCTACGCAAATATGATGCCATGGTAGCTTTCCGGATGCCGCTACACCATATAATCGAATGTACCGAATTAAGTAACCGCGAAATGCCGTCTTCGGTTTAACGAAGTTTTCGATTTAACGAAATAATTCGCGGCTCCCCCTCAAATTCGTTAAATCGAGTTTTAACTGTATTTGTGTGTTGCAACAGAAAAGTCACTACAAAGCGCAAGATTAATAAAAAAGCGCGCGTGGTAACATACGACACCTTAGCACTGCGTTTTACAAAAGAGGCGCTCGGTAAGACAGCTGGTAAAGAAAGCAAAAATGCAAAAAGAAAGAAAAAGTGTAGAAGGCGCGAAACCAATACCCATTCACAGCAATTCAGTCGGACGTATTAAACCGAAATGAGGAAATTAGTGACCTGACGAAACACGACGACATTCTGTTTACAAACTTAAAATGAGTTTCCTGGACTTTCCTTTCGCACTGTACATCCGTGATAGTAAAGCTTTGTGACTGTAGTAGAGCGAAGAAAGCTTAAAAACTGCTAACTTACCTCAGAGTCAATTCCAGTTATGTCATCGACGATGAAGTAGCCCTAGCAACTCATGAGGCTATGAAATCAAGCCCAGTTGAAGAGCCGGTGGTGCCGATGAACAGTGTAATCGACGTCAATAACGCTCGGTGACGCTGAGGTTTTCTTAATGTAACGAGCAGTTCGTTTACAGAATTGCAGAACTACACTCGGCACCGTGACTCTGGTTATCCACTTGGCCCCTTTTCAAATGTCGAGCCAGAGAGAGAGTGAGTTGATATTTCTTCAGGAATCACGTGACTCTCGTGAAGCGTGCGTCCGTGATGAAGACGCCGCCGTGTGCGCCGTACAGTCGTCAGCAAGCTTAACACGAACGCTCAGCGGGGTGTCCTGAAACAGTTTGATTGACGCTAGCGCCGCGTAGCTTTGGGTTCTGTTGCCGAGATATGTTACCCATACATGCCGACATACTATCCAAGCATACCGAGGTATTATCTCGGCAACAGCGCCAAGCGCTTCGCGGTTGGCATCAGTCAAAGTAGTCCAGGTCACGCGTCGGAGCGTTCGTGTTAAGCTTGCTGACGACTGTACATATCACGCGTTCGGCGTTCGGCGCCGCTGCGGCGCCGTGGCTCGCCAACGGAGACGGGCGCCGTGGTGGCGCGGCGCCTACGCCTCCTCTCTCTGTCTATCCTCGGTCTTTTAAAATTCGTTGCGTTGGTTGCGTGTCTCGTAGTTTTGTGTTCGACCGAACATGCGCGGCGGGCATGCGAGCGTAGCTGCATACTCGAAATGTTTCCCATGATACCGATGGGCACATATTATATGCACTAATCTGGGCAGTGCACCGTTGCTTCACTCTTGCCGCAGTGCTGCTCAGCTACACCATTTCTTTTGATACACGGTACCCAAGCACGTGTTTCACTCAGTATAATGGCGGGAACATATATGAGACAATTTCCAGAAATTATATGTAACATACCGACGGAGGCAAAATGCGCGACGTCTTGTATTGCGCGATTTCAGTGCACGCTAATGCACTTCAGGTGGTCTAAATTACCCGGAGCCTTCCACTGCAGCGTCTCAGATAGCCTGAATAGGTTCGGGACGCTAAATGCCCAAAAACAACAAAGCCAAACAGCATTACGCGCCATTGCCCACAGTGTATGAGAGTCGGGCCTGATACGGGCCTGACCCAGGCCCGGGCCCGGCCCGAGCCCGGCCCGGGCCCGATCTAACAATTACTTACCCGTCCCGACCCGGCCCGCGGGCCGGGGCCGGGCCCGGGCTTTCGGGCCGGCCCGAGCCCGCGCAGTGCCCTAGTGTATGCATGAGCACAGGAGTAGGTTACCTTATTACTCAGGAGCGCACACCGTACCACTTCTCTTTGAAGACGCGCCTATCGAGTGCCAGTGTTCATTACGTGCTTGTCGATGTCTTCGCGCTGGATTCACGATACGCTGTGTCCAGGTATATCATGTTGAGAACAACAACGGGTAATTCATGACCATGGGCGTTAGTCATCGCGATGGAGATTTGCCACTAGGCGTCAACGTGGGTGTGTCCACGTCAAACGGTGCTATAGCTGTCAAAAACCAATAGACATTGTACAAGCTCTCGTATATCGCTAGCACTAGTTCTGCGAGACGCGTTTCACATTCGTATTATATCGATTCCTATGACGCAGGGATCAGCCATGTTTTTTTTGTTTTTTTTTCTTCAAACACGCGGCCTCCTTGCATTGTTATCGCGAACGCGCTGGTACACGTGGCGGCTTCCCGTGGGAGTCACGGTAACTATCCAGCTTACGGCGCTAATCAGCCAATGGGCTGAAATTTGGGTATAACGCGTGATTATATGGGTATAACGCATCCTTTGTAGAAAGAAGATAGAACAACTTCTGGCGTACTTTGGGAATTGACTGTCATTTCTAGGCCACGCGCCGTGATATGATGTCAAGTTCGCGTGTTTTAGAGAGCCCCAACTACTGATCGGCAGCGTTTTCTGTCCATGCTTAAAAAGTGCAGTAGTAATCTCGTAATTTCTTGGTTGGCAGAGTGTATCGTTGGAATATACAACGCAGAGTACAACGTACGTTGGATTACTTAAGACGCCATCTAAGATGCACCTTCGTTTGTTTTTTGTTTTTCAACTATTCCCATTTCCATCAACATCGCTGCACGAATCGAGATATTCCAAGTGACTGGCAATCACCAAGAAGCCGCAGCCACATCAGCCGGTCCCAATAAAAGATACAATACACAAGTACAATACGTCTCCCGGTAACAATGAGGTGCCAAACCATTACCTTTGATTATGATACAGATCAGCCCCGGGTGACTTCCTAGAAATGGGATTCTTAAAAATGCACGGGTGACGCCATGCTCCATCCTGCTTTTTTACAGAGCGAGCTGTCATGCACTGACCCTGACGCACGTTTTCAGATGTCATGTCGTCTACCCTCCCACCGGTGTCCCTCACAGCCATTACAAGGAACGAAAAAAATATTTTTCATTTACTTAAGCGATCAAACCCGGATGGTCAGCTTGAGAGTGGATTGCTCTCATGCTCACATTTAACCTTTCACAGAACTTCACGCATAAAATAGTTTCGTGCTTAGTAACGCGTATGCGCAGGGTCCTCTTCTCCTTGGGGAAACAGGGGTGTTCACGGCCGTACGGTGCGGGGTGCCACATACGGCATCCAAGCAAAACACTTCGGGCATGCGCGTTGTGAGCGAGGGCTGGTGCCTCTCCGTGCCGTCTGCTTCAGCGTCAGCTCCGTGCCACTATAAAAACCAATAGCGTTCCTAATTTATGCCACCTAAGTGAAATATATAAACCAATTTTGGGAACCTTTCAGGGGGGCTCAGACAGGTCAACACATAACCACATAACTTTGGAGGGCACTGAAAAATACACACACATAGGCAGATTACATATTGCCAAAAAATCGTACCTGTTGAACAGGCGGTGATGGGCGTGCCTTAGCTACGACGGAATGCAGAGAGAAATAGACCAGAGAGCCGCTCGTGCCAATAGAGCCCTGTACTAAAGCCCTGATCCTGACTACCTGAATTTTGTTCTGTTTTTCTGAATAAAATGTCTTCCTACTACTACTACTCCTTCGTAGTTTCTTGCATGAAATGTACGACAAAAATACCGTGCATGAAGAAATAGCTTGGAATCGCTCTTTATACACGTGGCGGAAATCATGCCGAGCACGCAGGTGTATTATGTCTCTCTGCTTTTTATATATATAAACTCAGTCTATAGTTGTAGAAACGCGTACCTGATCCTGCCTCGCGAATCGAGTCAAGGATGTGAAGTGATTTACGCGGTCGAATGCCTTTTCGTGGTCGACCGCTAGGATGGCTCTAGTGTCTCTGGTGATGTTATCCATGAACTCGTAGTTGAGCATCAGCATTACGTCCTGCGTGGACAGGGACGGGCGACAGCCAATTTGGTTGATCGGTAGAATCTGACGCTCCTCTACGAATTTCATGGCTGTGGCGCTCGGCTGCTGACACAAAGGCGCGGGTTCTGGCCTTTCCATGACGGCCCCATTTCGACGGAGGTGAACAGTTCGGCGCTCGTGTACTGCGGAATGTCATCGCATGTCAAAGAGCCCCATGTGGGCAAGATTATCCGGACTCCACAATTACAACTTATCTCATAGTTCGAGTTCCTTTGGGGCGTCGAACCTCACAAACTAACCAGCCAGTTTAGTTAGGCACAAGGAAACGTCAGCACCACGGAAATGCGGCGCCAATATTTCGCATACACAATGTTAATGCGTCATTTGCGAGCGCCGCATTGACTGGCAGAGTAAAGAGGAAAACGGGTTTTGTAGGTTTGAACATGAGTGTAAGCTTAACAATAGAAGGGTTTCAAAGATCTGTTTCAATGATAAAGTGAACTGGTTGAATTTAATACTGAAGCAACAGTTTCGCATATTTTTACCCCATATCATTGTTTTTAAAATTTTTTGCTCAGGTATTCTTCTGCGTCTTCTGAAGGTATTCTTATTGTCCTTCTTTGCTTCATGGTGCATGGATTTTCTTTACGGGGAAGGGGCCAGTAGCAGGCTTGGTGCAGAATCCCCAGGCTAAATGCGATTATATGCTGAGGAGTTCCAAGATATTGTGTCTGCCACAACTGGTTCTGGAAGTGGTGAGGAAAAATCACTTGAGGCGTAGGAAGCAGTCGTTTGCGCATGAGCATGCTTACATAAGTGGTGGCTTCTTTCGAAAAAACCGTAGTATTAACGCGATAGCGTTAGAAAGTCGTTTCGCAGAAATTCCGGTGTAGTTGTTAGCGGGGTCTTTGTCAGGGCTGGGCGAAGATACTTTGAAATTGTATCACAATACGATACAAGATACTTGGGTACAAGAAATTTAAGCTATAGATGCAAAATGATGCTCCAATAATTGTATCGGATACGATACTGTGCAATTCTATCGTAACATACTTCGATACACTCGCAAATTTGTTATTATAGATCAAAATTAACCTTGATGATTTTCTTGCAACGCCACCTGTGCAAATAAGTTGTGCGGTCAGGGGGGACACAAAGGGAGGTGGTAATTTTCGCTGCTAGCCGCCTAATTAAGATGTCAAGATGGACTTCTCACTGGCTGAAATAAGGAAAAGTTAGAGGCAGTCGCTTTTCTAACCAGATCAATTTGATAAAATTCTGTAGCATGTCCATGTTCCCAAATATCCAGCTGCGAAGCTTAATTCCGGTTTGAATGGCTAAGCGCGCAAGACAGCAGGGTCGGTGCAAAATGTTTTTCGGGATGTGACGTGCGGTCATTCCTTATTATTGGCAGCACGTAATAAAGGGGTAACCGTCGTCTTTACGTAAACACCTCAGGAAACTTCAACGGCATTTCAGGGCGTTGTTTGCGCCAGTCTGTATACGGTCTTGCGTGTGTAATCAAGCGAACCGCAATTAAACTTTGTGGCTAGATATCGAGGCGCACAAACGTATGGAAGACCTGTCAAGTGGAAGTTTGTTGAAACACGACTGCCTCAAACTCTTCTATACAGACAAGCCCACTTACTGCAGTCACAAAAAGGTTCTTGTGCAAAGATATATAGTTAATTGGGTGGGTGTCAGCGATAATTACCATCCCACTTTGGGTGTCCCAAGATACGTAAGTTATTTGGAAAGGTGGTCTTCACGTACCTTCCCGTGGCGAACCTAAAAAAAAAAAACACATGCAGCTTAATGGTGATCGCCCTCTATATTGTAGCATCAACAACTGCGTATAAAAACAGTTTTTTGTCCGCACTGTTGAAATATAGAATGCTTTGTCAGGCCATGTTAAGGGGGTATGGTAGGGTAAGCCCGCCAAAAAATCGAATCTGCAATTTTGACAGCGAAAAATCCACTGCACTCTGAGGAACAAACCTGTGGAAGCCCGACGTCGAGCGGCCGCTCCGAGGCGGTTTATATGCCGCGCCAAAGTGCGCCGCGCGCCCTGGCGTAAGCAATGCGCACATAAAACTTCGTTTTTTCTCAAATTGCGGTTTTTATAAATTTCTCGACTGCAATGTACTTTTTCTCAAGAAGTATTGAATCGATTCAAATGAAACTTTGCATGCATGTGCTACAAGTAGTTGGTAATAATCTAAACTAAAAAAAATGCCGATTTTCAAAAAAAGTGAAGCTGTAAAAAAATACACAGCAATGCACACCCAATGTGGATTTGTGCATGCAGTAATTTTATATTTTTTTTACAAAAGCCCCATAAAGGATGTCTTATTTTTTTTAGTTCAGATATAACCTACGGGTCTCAAGAATAACAAGGCTTAATATCATTACATTCGTTTCGATGGTTGCAGAGAAAAGGTACATTGAATAGTTGAACAACTTAAAAATTTGGGAGTGGGCCACAGGAAAGATAGGCAACCCAGGCATAAAAAAGGGTGTCGCGTGAAACCCAGTGGCATTCTTTCTGAGCACGTGAACTTTTATGTCAATACTTGCAGCCGTTTCTGAAATATTACACTAAAGCTGACATATACAATTTGCCCTACCATACCCCCTTAAAGCAGCATCACGTCATCATTACCACGTGATGAATTCAATTTGTACATTAATAGCTGAGGATCTCCATGACCTGTATATTTTTTGTGTTGTAATGCAATTTTTGCATTCCTACCTCCACTCCCTGCGATAGCCCTTCAAGGCTGCAGTATGTTCAAATAAATTATTAAATAAATAAATAAATAATAAATATGTATGCGCAAGAATGTGCGTATTGAAAGTTTCGTATCTGCCGAAGAACTTTGCTTCATTTGAAGTAAATGTCTCTTAGTATGCCAAAATCTTCGTATTGCTTTTTCAAAGTATATTAGTCATTCTGAAACAACTTATTGGGGATATTTTAGATGCTTAACGTGACATCTGTTTATACTCTGCGCTGTCACTGCTTTCTGCTTGTCGCTTTCGGAATTCATGGGTGTCGCTGCTCTGTTTGCCGATGAGATAGTTTGCCAACTAAATACAAGCTCTTCAATATGAAGCTTCCGCACGATCGCGCAAGTACCGGTGGGTTATACCTTCTACGTAAATACCAATGCATATGCGCTGTTCCGGATCACCGGACAGGTGTAGAGAAGCAACAAAGCCCGGATAGCGAATTTTTTTTGTGACGTTGTGTATATGTAGGCTGCCTAACTACATAAGAAAAAATTTAGTTACTGTATACTTCAGACACACCCCGTATTATCATATATCTGTCCTCAACATCGCCTTGACATAGCAGTAAACTTGAGTTGGAATGTAAATAATCGAACCACAGCAGCAGAGGTGTCACAGACGGTTAAAAGTAAGAATGAAGCAAGCTTATTTCTGCAGCAAGGGTTACAAAAGAAAGACATGTGCTATAAACAGACGGTAAAAACAGACGGCGTCCTCATTCAGAAGAAGGACAGCTGGATGAGCACCAATTGTTTGAAAAATTATTCCAATAAATATAGCAGGAAGAAAGAGGCATGGTACGCCAAGACATCTTCTCTTAGGTAAATGTGCTTCTTTTATTACATCTAGCATTGGTAGCATCAAAATTTGTGCGAATGACGCGCGTATGCAATGGAGTATACAGTAAAGCAAGTGTCAGGGCATGGCTTACTAATGGCAAGAATGGCGAGAACTAAAGGTCCACATGGCGTAGACGTTAGCGCGCTTAATTTTGTTGAGACGTCGCAAGCGCCTCAATGTGACCCCCGCTCCACCAATAGGGTCAAGGAGACATCGTCGCCTGCCCACGGAAACATCAGTGAAAGTCACTGCGTTTTGTTTTTATTCAGGTAGCTTGATGGTAGTGGTATCAAGCTTGAGAAAGCTGATTTCAGTCAGCGTTTATTGTTTCGAACGCGGGTGTTTCCAATGCAGTATTTTATCTTAGGAATGCACGATACATTATCGAACGTTTCCGAGGGAATACAGATTAGAGCTGTGCACGGGCCTGGTAACAAGCCCGAACGGCCCGAGCCCACTGACTACCGTCGAAGGCCCGCCCGAGCCCGACCTTAAGGGCTTCGAGCCCGTCCGGCCCAGCCCGACGTAAAAAAACACAAACCCGGGCCCGGTCCGGCCCGACACTATCAGAGAAAGTTTGCTGCGGCGACAAGATATCATTTTTTTAATCATATTGGCATTTTAATCAACATATCAAAGTTAAGCATATACAAACGGCACATGTTAGTGTGTATACACAGATTAGAAGTTGTGTAAAATTAACAGGCTGTGCAGTGATTCGGACTTCAGCGAAGTGCGGCGCTCCTGCATCACATATCCCGTCTTCGCTTCGCTGCTCGCACTGGTAGCCGGAATCGCAAATAATTTTTTTCGCAAGCATAACAAGCTTGGAATAATTAAACTCCTTGTTTTTCAAGAAGTGTAGTATGTCTGATGCAAGACAAAGGAGGATGACTGCGTGGATGAATAATCACAAAAGGTGATCTGTGTGCTCATCGCTAAGTGCTAGAAAACAATTCCGGCAAAACGTCTATATTTTTGGTTTGATGCGGGCTTTGCACCTGGCCCGGCCCACCCGAAGCCCGAGATGAGTAGCCCGAGCCCGGCCCGGGCCCGAGATGGGAAGACGTCCGCATACCCCGAGCCCGGCCCGCGGGCCGAAAGGCGGGCACGGAAGCTTCGGGCTACCCGGAGCCCTTGTGCACACCTCTAATACAGATAATCATATACACATATTTAGAGACGTATCGCGATACAGATACAAGATAGCTAATGAGTATCTAAGA
>JALIZH010022506.1:0-35210 GCA_030522465.1 Rhipicephalus appendiculatus
CTTGAAATATATGTATGCAAAGAAGACAAAGCACCATGCCAGCGGCGGAAGTGTTATACCTAGGCAAAAAATTTAAGAGGGCAAATGAGTTGTATTGGTCGGCGGAACGTGTACCTGCTTGCCAGCTTCACCATTCTGGCTGTGACATTCGTCATCTCTTCATAATATACCCCCGAAATTCTGCCCATGTTCCAGAGCTGAAGCGAGGCCTTTTTCCTGACAGATCAAAACTAAACTTCCATTATCGACAGTCCGACTCCGGTTATCAGAAATGCAAGCCGACCTGTGCGAGAAGAGGTGATATTTCGTACAGCGGCCACAAAATTGCTGTCTGTCTCCAACGCTGTATGACCGCCTTCCTTGATGAAATAATTTCCTGATCAGTAGACGGTAGGGCTGTAAGTTTCTTTCCCGTGAGAAAATATGCTTAGTTGAGAACTTCAGGATCCTCTGGCGGCACGGAGTGATGCACCAATTGGCGATAATTTACGATACTTTTGAAGTCCTTCACGAATATACGAACTTCGTGAAGGACTGCATTGATTTTCTGAAATATGGATGTCCTGCATGTTCATGCATCTTCCGGAGGATGACCTTCATTGTTCTCACCATCCTTTCCCACAAACAACCCCACAAAGGTTCTTTCTCTCCACAATGACTTTCCGCTTAAGGTGGGCAGCCGCACCATGCGTCTGGAACTTTCCATCCAATAGCACTTTCTACAACAAAAAAAGATCGTTTACCACGTACTTGAAACTTTAGCGTTGTTAGTGTATATCACTAACAGCATGCGTCTTCGTGCAGTAAATGTTTCGGAAAGTCAGCAAGAGCATGCCGGTTGCAATGCTATAGACAGGCTCTAGGTACTGCCCTCGTAACTGCGCAGGTAAATAGGGCAATGCTGTGCTGGTAAAACTACTTTTTTTCTATTGTAAACAATGATGCAGCGAAATCTATACCTGCAACTTTATTCGTTCAGAAAGCCACACTCTGCCTGTCGGTAAAGGAGTAGGCGCATCACCCGCTTTTGCAAGCATCCGGCATTTTTCACGCACATAGGTCAGAGTGTCGGGAGATCCACCGTGGAAAGCTCTCAGTCTGACATCAAGTATGGTGAGCTCCGTGAAGTACACCCTTTTCATCATTGTGAAGCTAGCCTTTGCCGCGGTGCAGTCAGCCCAACTAAAAGCAGCTAGTCATATCTGCAAACAGCGCATTCATGCGAATGTTCACTTCCTTCACAGAAATGCGGGTAACACACCATTCGTAACTGCCCCTCGTCACCCGAAAATGAACTCAGCTGGTATATGCTTCACTGAAAGCTCATAGGTAATCCTCGCCGAAGCCTTGAAACTTAGTCAGGGATCCCTCCTCCTCATAACAGCATACGAAGATATCCGAAGTAGAACCACGCTTCCACAGTTCCTCTTAGTAAGCCTTAATGCGAACTGCATTGCACCCTCTCTGAGAACACTTAAAAAACTCAGGACCCATGCTGTTATACGTTAAATACGTAGTAAAGTTCTGAGATCAGTCAAGTCTTAATTCGGCAATACAGTTCTCGCCTGCAGCACAGTTTTTTTATTTCCCTTCGTCCACGAAAATCAGTTGTATGAAAAAGTAATATTGTCTTGTGGAGTGGGCCAATAATCTGCATTTAGTCAGAGCCACGTAGGCCCGTTCCCATGGTGCCTGTACAGGGCCTTTTTTTTCAAAATCAGTTTTAAAATTCAGAGTATATATCAATTCAGGAACAGAAAGGATAGACTGGAAATCTTAACGCAAAGGTGTTGAGGAGCTGGTGTAGCAGAAAATCCGGTGCCAGCATTGGCAGCCTTGTCCATGAGCAAAAAAAATTCTATGGAAGCAAAGGTTAAAAATGGCAGTTAGTACAGAAATCGAATCCAGGAATTCTGCATTGAAGTCACGTGCTCCACCGCAGAGCCACGTCAGTGCTTGAAACTTTTCAGGAAAAAGTCCCTACACAAATGTCATAATAAACATTCACTATGCAAGCTACAGTGAAGTGTTGCTCCAATACGCCGTCGTAGTCAACTCATCACACGCACATTATCGGACCGTAGTGCGCACTTCGTTGCTATACAACTTACATGTCTACTCTAACATGAGTAACGACGTTACGTGGGACCATAAAGTACCTTTACAGGTGACTATAGTTGACGTGCCTGCCAAACCTACCATATGCGTGCATCTACTGAATATAGACAAAGACATCGATCCACATCGAAACGCTTTGCTCAAAGGCAGAAAGCCGACATAGTCTGCTACTTGCTGACTGCTTCCCATGAAAGCGATTGTCATAATGCGTGGGATTAGTGGGAATACTAAAATATTGGTGCATAGTACTTCAAAGACCCTTTATAGATTTCAGTAGCAATCAAAGCAATGTTCAAGTTAGCCCCTGTGTTGTAAGATCCCTCTGTCCGTGTACGTTATCCACTTTCGTAGCAGTGCGTCCCACCCGAAAGGGACGAATTTCCGCAATTTTGAAGTGTGTCTCATATTTTGCTTTTATTGCAGACAATGGAACAATTTGCATACGCAGTGGCCATCTCAGACTCGGACAACGACACCGTATTCGAGTGCCTGTCAACGAAGCGATTGGGCATTGATCCAGAGACCCTAACTGGAACTTACGAATTCTTATTGCCGTCATCTGGGTAAGACAGCCTGTTTGGACTAGGCGCTTGAGTGGAGTGCCTGTTCTAAAGCAAAGTTGGGTATGACTCACTTTCCGGAGTATATTGGTATCTGTCAACTGAAAGTCCTTACAGGAATTGAAGCAAAAACTGCCTGCCTGCACTGCAAATACGCATGCAAGAGACGTCCCCGTATTCGTTTCAATAAAGAAACACAACATAAGTGCAAATATCAAAACCACATGGTACATGAGAAGTGGATTTCGAATTATGTAAAGCACGTAGCATTTGCAGCATACCTTTTGGCAACAAAGTTCTTTTCCTGCCAGAGCCATCTCGCGTCCTCCCCCTGAGATCTAAAAAGACTAGTTCGTAGAAACGACACCCGGTGCCAATCACTGCGACATATCTCTTCGTGAGTGTGCGCGTTCGGATATTTATATAGCCGTGCGCATAGAAATAAAATGTCTGTTAGTACAGCGACTTCCTTATCTGTCTTCTTCTTGTGCCTCGTTTTAAGTTCCGGGGCTCAAAACAGTGTTAGCCATAGTGTCTTGTTGCTTGTCTTCATTTAAGTAGCTCTGACAGCAGAATGTTCTAAGCTAATTTTGGACCATTTTGTGTCAACGGCCTTTTATTAGGGGTTATGAACGCGTACGGTATGTCCATGATTCTTTGGCCAGAAATTTTTCATTAAACAACTTATGTGTCCAACCTAGTTTCCACCACAAGTCGGGGCTTTCGTAGGCAACGCATGAGTGACAAAGTGGATTAGAGTGACTGGACAGGAACACCACATGTACTACCGAAGCTGTGACAGCAGTGAACAACGAAGTTGTCAGCTCCATTTCACGCATACCGTGGCATCTCGCCGTCGTATCGCATGCAGCTAATGTCAACATCGTAATCGTCGTAACTGCCGTGACAAGAACTTACGATTTTGCATTCGATATCCGAAGTATTTAGAGGCGCCTCATCATACCGTTGGATGAATTGGAAGATGGGCAAGCGGCAAATTTGACAGATTTTGTCGTCCCATCAGTCCGAGTATCACTCTGTCGTATGACCGCCGCCTACGTCGGAACGGCTTAGGTGCCACACTGGCTAACATGAATGGTGATGCCCCGGCCGTCCGGTTTCTCGCCACTCTGATACCCTCAGTCAGAGAAGACAATAGGGCGCTGTCGCCGCTCACAGTGGCTAAAACATTAAGGTCTCATTTACTTTCCGGTAAAAAAATTTTGATTGTCTCTGTAACATGGTACTTTTCTATCGAACTGCACGATGCTTCCTCGACACCTTTTCCTGCCTCTATGCCGGGCATAGAAGCTTCGCCCACTTCCTTACCAGCGCAACACTTCTGTTGCTACAGGCAAAGTCGACGGCCACACGTGCAACAATGAAATGCGGCAATGCATGGCGACGTGAAATGAGAAGTGTCCTTGATAAAGCATCGACATTCCATATTATAAACGGCTGATTGCCGACAAGCCCGTGATCGAGAGCATCAGTTATCAGTTATTTGAAAATGGCTCTCACGAAACAGGTGTGTGACCGGCGCACCTTCGGGAGCCTATACATGTGCACACGCATTCCTGTGCATTCGCCAGCGCCGGGTTCTTCGCAAATTGTGCCGATGCCACCGAAATCTGTAATTCATAGGAGCTTCGCCTAAAAGTATATTCTTCTGTGTCCCACCTGATTCTGCATAAGCAGTCATTATGATATGGAGCGATTTTGTGACTTTTGTATCGCATGACTCTCAAGTCCTGTGGGCGAGACTCAGAAAATTGTTGACCTAATCATGAAAGCTAGTGAGGAATGCGGAATACAAAACAGTTCTATGTTATTCTGCACCAGTGCAGTAACACCCGTTAACATCAAGATTCATGGCACCGACTAAGAGACTGGTAGCAAATCACTTTCATTTTTCTTAAGTAAAATTACCGAACAACAACCAGAAAAGTAGAACCCAGAATGAATAACGTCAGTCATAACCAAGGCACGCGGCTGCTATTTTGAATGCTCAGGGCATGCGATTTTCAACAGGCTGTTTAAATGTCTTGAAGAGCTCATTGAGTTTGCTGTGCATTACTTCCTTCTCGAGATTTCTGCAACTTTCTAGCGCTGAAACCTAAACACGCATTCTTAGTAGGTTTGTGTTACCATATCCTGTCACCCATTGCAAGATATCAAAGAAAGAAGCACAAGATGGGTTATTTAAAATGCTGCACGAAAAAGCCCCCGTAATTCTGCAACAGTTTTTAAGTCCAACTGGTGTGGACGCACATATCTCGGCAGTATTGTTCGCCTCCCCTAGGACCTTGGACTGGCTTTCGACACCGAGAAATAGACAATACGGAAGATCACGTTTTGGCCATCTCATTTACGAAACTACTGCCACCTCGCTCACTTAATCTAGCTCTGCACCTATTACGTATAAACAACACGTTGCAGCCGCCTGTTTTCTTCTGCACCATTGACAAACCGACCTTAATTGTAATGGATATGCGTAAGAGTTACATATATAAGCGGATCGCACAATTCTTATTTCACCATTTTGTAAGTCAGAACCTCGAAAGTAAAGTTCAAATAAGTATGTCTTCGAAAACAAATTTGGTATCACTATATTATATATTCCGCCTAAAAAATACCGCCATAGATTTAGTCCACTGGTATCATGCTTTCATCCGTTGCAGGCGTTTTCCTACATATTCATACAAGGCATATGGAACAGTCACGTAGGAAGTTTATGTATAGTAGGGAGATCGAGTGAATGTTATATGGGAAGTTATGGCAGAAAATTGGAGCACTTGCACATCAAGGTGTGCCGGTTTCCTTCAAGGTTTATGTTTGTACTTTTGCGGCTGCAGTCCTTCAACTAACTCCACTGCAAACATAAGCACAGAGACTGATATGGACACGTCACTGTTTTGTGTACTCCCGACGAGTTTACTTGTAAAGCCAGCTCATATAAAGATCATTATGCCGTTATCATGACAGCCAGGCCACATACAGGTCGGATACACGCAAAAGTTAAAGGAATGATGCAAGCAATAGGCACAAAAGTCTCATTATCCGCAAGCATTCTGCTAATTCATCAGCACGTGATCAGCAAGACTGGAGTGCGCCCAGACCCGAAGAAAACAGCTGCCATCGTCGCCTTCCCGCCACCCACCAACAAGAAGGCCATGCGCCGATTTCTCGGCTTGTGCGCCTATAACAGACGCTTTGTCAAAGACTTTTCACTCATCGCCGAGCCACTAAAAAAGCTCACGAAGACCGACGTCGAATTCAGGTGGCAAACAGTGCAAGTCGAAGCATTTCATGAATTGAAACGACGTCTGCAGACGCCTCCGATAGTTGCGCATTTCGACGAATATGCCGATACGGAGATTCACACTGACGCAAGCAGCGTAGGACTCAGCGCCATCCTTGTGCAGCGGACGGACGGACTGGAAACGGTTATCAGTTATGCAAGTCGGTCGCAATCCAAGGCAGAGGCCATCTATTCCACAACAGAAAAGGAGTGCCTCGCCATCATCTGGGCTACGTCAAAGTTTCGCACCTACCTCTACGGCAGGCCCTTCAAAGTTGTGAGCGACCACCACGCCTTGTCTTGGCTAGCTAACTTGAAGGACCCTTCAAGGTCGTCTCGCAAGATGGAGTCTAAGACTTCAAGAATTAGACATCGCCGTCGTTTTCAAGTCCGGACGAAAGCACTCTGACGCCGATTGCTTGTCCCGCGCCCCCCATCGACCCGCCGTCACAGGACGACCAGGAGGACGACTTCTTCTTGGGAAGCATAACTGCCGACCACCTCGCCGAACGACAGCGAGCCGACCCGGAACTCAGGGGCCTTGTGGAGTACCTCGAAGGCAAGACGGCCATTGTTCTAAAGGCGTTCAAGCCAGTACTCACGTCGTTTTTCTTGCGAAACGGCGTTCTCATGAAGAAAAATTTCTCGCCATTTCAAGCCAACTACCTGCTAGTATTGCGACCAGAAGTTCTCCAGGCTCTACACGACGACCCGACGGCTGGACACCTCGGACTTTCCCGCACGCTCGCAAGAGTACAGGAAAACTACTACTGGCCACGCCTTGCCACCGATGTCGCTCGTTACGTGAAGACATGCCGGGACTGTCAGCGACGCAAGACACCACCGACAAGGCCAGCGGGACTTCTGCAAGCAATCGAATCACCTCGCCGACAGTTCCAGCAAATCGGTATGGACTTACCGGGGCCGTTCCCGAAGTCGACTGTCGGAAACAAGTGGATCGTCGTAGCTACCGACTACCTCACCCGCTGCGCCGAAACAAGGGCCCTGTCCAAAGACAGCGCAGCCGAAGTAGCCAAGATCTTCATTGAGGACATCGTCCTGCGTCATGGCGCCCCAGAAGTTCTCATTACCGACAAAGGTACGGCCTTTACTGTGGAGCTAACTCAGGCGATCTTCAGATACAGCCAGACAAGCCACCGCCAGACCACCGCCTACAACCCAGAGACCAATGGCCTCACTGAGAGTCTAAACAAGACCATCGCCGACATGCTGGCCATGTACGTCGACGTCGAGCACAAGACCTGGGATGCCATCCTTCCGTACGTGACCTACGCGTACAACACGGCCGTACAAGAAACGACGCAGATGACGCCATACAAGTTGGTCTTCGGGTGGAGTCCTGCAACGACGCTTGACGCCATGTTACCAAACGTCACTGACGAGGAAAACATCTACGTCACCACCTACCTACAGCGCGCCGAAGAAGCCCGACAACTCGCTCGCCTACTCATCAAGCATCATCAGATGACTGACAGCCACCGCTACAATCTTCGACGAGGCTGCGTGGAATACCAGCCCGGAGACCGCGTTTGGGATCTGGACGCGGATACGCCGACGTGGACTCTGTGAAAAACTTCTTCGGCGATACTTCGGGCCCTACAAGGTGCTTCGACGTCTAGGCGCTCTGAACTACGAGGTTGTCCCGGCCGGCGTTACGAACTCTCAACGGCGCCGTGCGCGACCTGAAGTCGTCGATGTCGTACGCCTCAAGCCATATTACGCGCGTTAGAGAACACCGAGGACTGCACTTATTGCTTTATTATTGTACTGTCTTCCTTTATTGTTGTTATTTATTGTTGCATGCGTTTTTCCCCCGTGGTCTCTTTTAAGCATTGGGACGATGCTTTTTCAGAGAGGGGCGTTGCCACGCGCGTTTCTTATTTTCGCTTTCGCGTATTCGGTTTTCGCCCACAAAGACTGCCAGCAATGCTGAGCGCAAACCGCGCCTCATTGTTCGAGAAGCTTCGCGATTATTGTAGATCATTTTGTTAAGATTGCGGGCAAGACGCGAACACTCGAGCTTATTCCAGAGCTTGCGCGACAACCAGTGATAAGGCTGGAATATTCGATGACACACGTATAAATTTCGACGCGCTTCACCGCTTGTCAGTGTTTCGACGGCCGACGCTCTGTTCGCCGCTATCATTGCACAGCGTGCCTTGCTTGCTGTAAACTGACTTTCCGTTTCCCGGCCACAAGTTGGGCCAAATAAAGAGTTTCATTTTTAACACGCCGTCTCTGCCTTCGACAACGTCACGACCACGTGCCAATATGAGGTTTCTATGCAAGCAACAATAAGCGGGAATAAAAGTACACCAAAGTACCTCGTCTATGAAAAAGATATTCACAAACATTTAACTCAACATTTTGGTGAACCCAATATATCGCCAACCATCTCAGTTCAGCTTTCTGGTCATTGAAATGACCTAGCACATGGTTCTTCAGAAGAACACGTCCATCTACTAGCTTGTTCCGCCATTCTGAAACAGCAATTGTGATAGCATTTTCAGCTTTGCCTATGCATTATTGCGCAGATTTTATGAAAACGGATATCTAGTATATATACCTGCATGTATTAGAAGGAACTTGCTTTGGACCCCGAGACCCACAAGAGCTATACAGTTTGTTAAATTCATTTTCTATGTTCGCGAGATACAGAACGCACAATTTTGTATTCAAATCTATTTCCAAAAAATGTGACTACATGTTTGCATGTTCATCCCAACAGACGCGTGCTTTTGTTCTACGTCCGGCCAGGAGACACCCCTGGTACAATAACTCTGACGTCGGACCTCGGTAAGCAGTGTTTACAAGAAAAGTTTTAGGTAGAATTTTATACTTTACTTTCTTCCATGTTCTTGAAAATGGTTGACATCGAAAATCTTCACTTCATGTGCGAATAAATATTGTCGCGCTTACCCACAATTCACGTTCCCAGTATTTATTTTTGTAGCTTGTATTGAAATGTAAGAAGAGGCGGCGAACTTCACAAAGCCCTGGTCCCGTAAGTGCCTTTAGCAATTGGATTGGCGCCTTCGCCAGTGCATGCGGAAACACAATTAGCTAGAATTTTCTCTTCTTTTACAAAGACGCTTTTTACCCTCAGAAGTATTACTGAATAAGACATGGGACGAAAAGACTGGTGCGATTTCATGAATTTTATTAAAAAACACACCTCATATAACCACCGATTGTGTACATGACGTAAATGTAGCGAGTACAAATCGTTGCAAGAACTTCGTTTCTTAAAATCACCTGGCGTGCATAAGGTGTCCATGCTTCAATGTTTGTCGCCAAGACTTACCAAAAATTATTTCATTTTCGTTTGACTCTAGATCCTAATCCTAAGGAAGGAATCATATACTACACAGACTATAAGGACTGTGTTGTGGCGGACCTGGAGTTGCAAGGAGACGGACACCGTAAGATTGTTTTACATCTCAACTTTAACCTTCTCGCATGGAGTACATAGCACGAACACTGCGTAAAAGTATATTTGAACAAAACTGATTACGCATCCTCGAAGGAAAAAACCAACTTCTATTTCACTGAACAGAATGAAATTCATCGTCACAATTTATTAAGCGGTAGAAAAGGCACAACAAAAGGAAGAAAGAGAAGAAAACGCATTGTCCAGTTTCTAGCGCCTAATTTCTGGATTAACTGAAAAACTTTTTTATCAGAAATGTACAGCAGCTGGCTGGCACTGGCATTCATTCTCCATTAGACGAATTAAGTTTTCCCGCCACGTCTGACATTGCAAAAGTGCACATGGTTTCAAAAATATGGAATGTTGACTGTTGGAAGCCTCCATTTCGAAGTTACGTTTAGGGCAGATATTGGAACATCTGGCAGTACTGCACAAGAATGGAACGTTGGGGCAATAGGGTAAGGTAAGGCAATTTAACCCATTAGGGCCCAGTGTACTTTACAAAGTGCACTTCATTTTTCGGCAATAGAAAATACACAACAGGATATGCTGATCTTACTCATTAAAAGTTCGGACGCGAAAGGTTGCAGCAAGATATTTTTGATTGGGACTGTAGATTAGCTTCTATTTTTTCTGCTTTATGAGTCGTTAAACTAGAGGAAAACGAGCGCCTGTTAAACGCACGTGGTCAGTACTCCTTTTTCTAAATTGATTTGAAGTATTACACTTTATATATGTTTAAAAAAGAGACTGCTTCTGGTTCAGGAGGAACAATTTAATCCCTGCAAAGCGCGAGAAGCATATAAAGTGCATAGTTTTGCTCTGAGGAGTAATCAAATGTTGCTGTACCTAACGTAGTACAATGGGACTTTCTGGGAATGTACTTGTGCCTATTATTGTGCGTTGCGTCAGAGATTGAACCGGCTATTTTCTTTGGAAGAATGCCGCTTTTTCGGTTGTCGTAGACTCACGAGGCTGCGAAAGATGTCGCTGTGAATATACAAGAGTCCGTTGATGTTTTAATTGCCGCTTCTGACCCTAACAAGGAAACTCAGGAGGAGGAGGGGAATGACGACGGTACGAATCGATGCTCTCTGCCAACGATAAAAAAACATAGAACGAAATGAACATGGGTAATACAGCTTCTGTTTTGATTCACGAAAGCAGCTTTGCTTTTGAAAACTGCAATGACAACAGCATAGTTACTATGCTGACGATCAACGATACAGTTGAGTCACTATGCTCTCTATACTGGTGGCCATCCACTGAAAAGAAAAAAAACGTAGTGCCCCTGCCGACCCTCTTCAGCCTCTGTAACAATGGCATGAGAGGGGTTGAGCGATACGATGAAGCTGCGAATAACTACCAATTTTTCATACCTGATAAAAAGTGGTACCAGCCCCTATTTACCCAGATGATCGAAATGGCCGCAGACAACGCATTCAGGGTATGCGTTACCCCACTGGAGGTTTTAGCAGACCTTCTGCGCGTTGACTATTGTCCTACAGTCGCATAATAGCAAGACACTGACTATTCTTTGTACCCAGCAGGAGTATCTAAGAGATCGCCAGCGTGGCGTTGTGGTTGTTATTACCCTCTATCCATACAGACATTTTCACAAAACGCGGGCAAAACTGTCGAAGTCTGCTGCAATACATCGAAATGGTGTTGCGAAGAACTTGACGTTACGCTTTCTATAAAGCACTGGTGCTTGAAAGAGCAGCATGGGCCAAGATAGCTTTGTTATTCGTTTGGCAAGGGCCTAACGTATTCTCCATTCTTGCATCAAACCAGCTTGTCCGTTGCTATGTCGAGAGCCCAGCGTACTTTCTAAAGTACAGTATCATAACTTCTGAACAAATACAGGTAACTCTATGAAAATTTGCACGTGTTCTGGCCTATTGCCGTTAATGAAATCGGCAAAATGTCAATAAAATCAAACCAGTAGTTCTTGCATGGGCCTTAATGGGTTTTAATGGCCCTGCAATGCCTTGCTAGTAATCATATAACGTTCATACTGTAAGAAATTATTGCCCCACAAATCTCTCACCCCAAAAATGTTTCGAATGGGCCAAGTATAAGCAGCTTCAATAAAACTTCTGTTGGGCCTACTTGGTACACCTATGAGCAAAAGTATACGGACCACGGAAGCGCGAGCTGAAATCGCTGTCTACGCTGTCTAGTCGCGAGCCGTCTGCTATCGAGAGCATTGCTTTGACGGAATAGCTGTCAAGAGCATAACTCTGGCAGGAATTTGTCAGAGAAATGCTCTCGACAGCAGACGGCTCGCCAGTGGACGGCGCAGACGGCAGAGGTATTGGGACAGCAATGGTATGTATACTTTTGCTCACTGGTGTACATAGCATTTAAGGTGAAAACTTTAGCGCAAACCAAGACGGACCACAAAAAAATACAAGAGACGAGCATTGGCGTTCTCTTCTATTCTTTGTGGTCCGTCTTGTTTTGCGCTAAAGTTTTCACCTCAAAAATAAATATAAGCAGGCGTACAGAGATTTGTCGAAGGCTCAGCGCTTTGATTGTTGTTCTTTTGTCCCGACAAGCGCACTGGAAGCTACACACTAAGGGATAACAGTGGAGGCCGGTGAAAGAACCCGCGTTAGCGCCCCTCAAAACCTTCGGTTATTTCAGACGAGTGCCGCGGTATCATGTGGCGGCATTCAGTGGTGGCCTCGAAAGCTACGCTTCTCTTGGTAAAGTCTGGCGGAGCTCCGAGAGTAACTGGTGTGGACTAGTTTGTCCAGCGTCAGATTGACTGACAGGTAGACACCAGATACATATAGAACATGTTGAAGTGGTTTCAATTGGCTAAACACCAAGCGAGGTCGGTCATTGAGTGTACCTCTCGTAATGTGATCAAGAGAGCAAGCGAGCGCTGCACAACAAATCGGTGGCTTTGAAAACGATGATGAGAACGCGTAAGTACTGGAGTAGACGGCTTAGTACAAAACAAGTGATATCTGGCTGTCTTTGAAGGAAGGCTGTAAATTGAGTGCGCACAGTAATATTTTTTGGCTGTCATTAACAGGAGCGACGACTAGTGATCCGAACAGTTTTCTGTTTAGTTCGAGAAGTGTTGGACGGCGAATTTGAGTTCCATTGAAGAGTCGCAGAAAGCGACAAGAGTGCAAGCGCTCATACTCTCGTCATCATGTCTTTGTGTGCGTTACTTCGCCCTAAGATAGATGACTGATAGAACTTTCGCTTGTTCACAGAAAAATTTCATTTGTGTACTGCATTTGGAAAGATCCGGTCGTATTGCTGGTGTTAGCGTAGTCACCACCACAACGTTTAACTTTGTTAACACATAGAGCAGATGGGGTGCAACATGGAGTGCTCACGGAAACAGTACAGACAGAAACAAACTGTCATTGCTCGTATATGATTGTAAAAAGTTTGAAAATCTCTACGCAAATATGCTCCTTTAACCCGATTATCCATGCCTAGCACGAATATACGGAAATGAGCACGTGGGTTACATGTATTGTAGTTTAGCTATGGATTGGTTTTCCATCTTACTCTTGCTTGATTAAGGATTAATAAAATTAGCCTATGCTGCCTGAAGAGGCATAACTTTTTTGCAAGGTGTGTTTCTACAAAATAGAACACTTCCAACTGACTCAATAACCGAAACTTAATAACTTCAAAATTCTTTCATCATCGAAAGTTCAGAATAATAAAATTAGTGCAGGTTGCACTACTTCAAGGCTGGGATCACAGTAGAGATAGGTGGGCATCTAGCTGGTCTCGGCATAGCTAGGCTTTTACCCTCTCACCTCTTTCATTCCCACCCCTTGCTATAATATACTACATGGCTATGCCTTCTTTTTCCTTTTTGTCTTTGTTGATTTCTCTTTCTTCTTCTATATTTCTTTCTCTTTCTCACTCTTTCTATCTCTCTTTTTCTTTGTTTTCTTTGTGTATCTCTATATTTTGTCGCTTCCTCTTTCTCTCTATCTCCAACTTTATCTCTATTTCTTTCTCTATCCTTTTTTTATTCTTCCTTCTTAACTCTTGCTGACGTCTTTCTTTCCTTTCTCTGTCCTTATTTATCTCTTTCTCTTTCTTTCTATGCTATGCTTTACTCTCTTCCTCCTCCTTTCTCTCCTCCTAACCATCCCACATGTCCTCCTCAGCTCACTTCCCTTTCACATTTCCTTGCTATACTATACTATAATATACAAGGCTATGCCGTGTTTTTGTAGCATGCCGGATAGCCGAGTGCTTACGACTATTGCCTTCGGATAGCGGGTACATGAGTTCAAATCTCGCCTCGCCCAGAATTTCTCTCTTTCTTTCTATCTCTCTCTTTCTCTCTCTCTCTCTGCACTCGTTTTCTCGCCCATCATGTTTATTGCATCCCACACCGGACAAATCGGCCCACGTATTCTAGGAGCGAAGCAAAACAGAAAGAGGAGGACGAAGACGACGATGGAGAGAGCGCGTGCCTGTTTATGATGATAGCTTTTTATCTACGCCACACGGCAAAACTGGAGCACAACAGCACTGCTGTAAAACTTTTTTGCCATGCTTTGCCCCTATGACAGTAGATAAGAATATAACTCACAAAGTACTTTCTATAGATTTCTGCAGTAATCTACCGAAGCTTCCAAAGTTGCAATGTTTAAAAAAACGGCACTCGTTTGAACTTAATGCTCTTAAAACAATTTACGACTTAAATTCACAAAAGTTTTGTATCTCTTCACAGAAGTTCTGTATCTTGCATTTGAAGCAAAGCAGTATCTTCAGTTGAACGAAATCAGCAGTGTGTTCAATGTTTCTTATATATGTGACATAGGATTGCTTCTGTAATACATTTCTAATAGAAATGACTCCATCCTCGAGCCAGAACGAAGACGAACATTAATTAAATTGATGGCATTTGAGCCTTGTTTACGAGTCAGTCATTTCGATTCACAGTGAGTGAGTTTTACTCGTCTGCCAGCCTTACCTTTGCAGCCAAGTGAAGTATCCATCAGTTGGAAGTTTCCTGAATAGATCACATTCGGACAGTGTATAGCCTGATGGTGTTTCGAAATTTCTCTAAACATAATAATGCTTTATTTCGCTATTGTGTAACATACTTCGACACATTTGAAGATTGCATCCTTCATTTAGGTAACTCTAAAAATCTAGGTGTACGTCTACAGCTTGTTCTAGTCATCTGTACGATATAATTGATGACATCTGAATTAGTCCATATATGGAATCTTTTCGTTTCATTGTTTATTCCAGAGTGCACCTTATGGACCCGAGCAAGTGTGAAGAACAACATACCACAAAACTGCATTGACCAATTTGTGGATGTCTGCGGGGTAGTTGTTCCTGCGCACAGCCGAGACTTGTGCGTGGACCCCGATGACGATTAGCACCTGCTTCTGGTTGCATAGATCCATATACCACCACGAATTCCACGTCATGTATAGCATGGGCACACAGGGAGATGCTTATTTTGGGCAGGAGTACATTGGTGTAGAATTCTCTGTATAATATGTGTAACCTGTAGAGCAAAGGACCTAGCACTTTTAAATAAATCTGAGGTATTACACTGAAGAGAAACGCTGACTGGTTTAAGATGTGTAGAGAGGGGTGGGGGGGTTGTTTCCAATAACTGTTTTTGTATTGATATGAAGCAGATGTACACAGACGGGCATTCACGAAGAGAAAAAAAACTATCAAAAGACAGAGGCCAAGCTTACGCAACACTTTCAAGTTGTGACCAAGATAGCGAGCGCCATGTCCTGGACAGCATTTGCTTTGTGCATGCTTTATCCATAAAACTGTCATGTCGAACTTTTATGCACCACGAACACTGTGCTTTCGGTCTGTTAGCATATGTTAATGAGCAAGCTACAAGCCCGTTTCATGTCTGTGTGTTAAAATCTATATGCGCACTTGTGGTGAACATCATTATACTTTTAGTAGTCAAAGTTTATGGACTTGCCGTGTCTAATGATTTCACCGCATAATGAGAGCAGCGATTTAAGTGCATAACGCCCGCACTCAATTCCAATGACAACACTGGCTTCAGATCATGTTAGCCGTCTCACCATTGCATCTTTTGCGTCAAGAAAGAGGCGTGTTGTGGTTCGAATAATTTCTAGCTCATAGCCATATTGAACAAGTAATTTAGGTTTAGTTTGGAAACGTCTCTTTGCCATAATACTTCATTGCACGTGGAGCTGATGTTGGGCCAAGACCAGGTAATGGGTATTTGTGCGCAGTAAACACAAGGTCGGCCTTAGGGTTAGTTAATACATCTACTGTACACGGCAGTAACTTTATATAAAACCCCATCTACACTCTTCAAGTGAATGCAAAAACCGCACTATAGATCTTGTTTTCACATGGGCAGCACCTAAAACAGGGTTGCCCATGTTGTATCCTGGAACGAGCTAAATATTTATGTAAACCATATGTAAGAAAAAAATCACTGCATCTCCACGAAGTGAATGATGGTGAGTGGGCGAAGCAGGGGATCGTTCGGCGTTACCGTAAATAACCCCTGACATTGCCCACTCACGCATGTAAATGAGTGACAAAGCGGTGCACAGTTATATACAATGTTTATTGGTCATAAATGGTGTGCCGTGTTGAGTTGTGGATTTTGTTTGCCTTCATTATCAATCAATCAATCAATCAATTATTACTGCTTTGTGGTCCGTGAAGTCTAGAGCCAATGGTTCTTCGATCAGATCTAGCCTGAAGTTGGCACAGGCGAGGTCTGTGCACGTTCCCCTGGTGGTTGTTGGTTGTTTCCAGTCATACGAAATGCATCGTAGAGAGTATCGAGACGTCATATACTGCACAAGCGGTTTTTGCCATTTAGCCACCGCTTCCCGAGCTCTCGCCTCCGGGGTCGCAGCTTGTTGTCGGCGTTGCCGTTGAGCCACCGCTTCCCGCGCCCTCAACTTCCGAGTCCGCGTGGCGTTTTTGTTGTTTTGCCGCCACTTGCCGAGCTCTCGCCTCCGGGGTTGCAGCTTGTTGTCGGCGTTCCCGTTGAGCCGCCGCTTCCCGCGCCTTACGTTCGTTTTCATCCATGGCAGAAAGAGAATGTTCCCTGGTCGTCATCGTCATCGAGTACCTTGCACGTGCTAACGCGCTTATTCTTCATCGTCGTCAGCGTTATCGTCATCGTCATGGCGTATAGTGGGTACCTTGCATGTGCTGTGCACGCCGCCGCACGCCGACAATGTTCGGTCTTAAGGTGCTTCGCCCCTAAAACATCGCCACGCACAGAAGCCCATCGGTATGAACTGGCTCACACCGGCAAGTTCGCTCTCTTGCGACGCCCTGCCTGCTGCTGCTACGATCATCGCTGTCACTGAATAGGGCCTCAATAAACCCCCGAAACAGTTTATGGAGCTGCGGGGTAAGAAAATCTGGAACTTCGCGATCGGAAACTCAAGCGCATCTCTATTATGCCGGAAGAGGGACGACTGCAACCACAACCCGCTGTCCCGGTGACTACAGTGGTGTGCCCTGGCCGTTGCATCAACGGCACCCAGTAATCTTCAGCAGAACGAAAAAGCAGGATGTGAAAGACTGGCTCGCTGACTATGAACGAGTGATTGTGGTGGACCAACGGCACGACGCCGGCATTTTGTCTGAGCGGTGTCACCACCGCGTGGCATGGAAATCACCAACGTCATCTCCCTGCATGGGCTACCTTGAAAACTCACGTGACGGAGGTGTTCGGGCACCCTGTCGCTCGGAAATTTCGAGCCGAGCAACGTTTGCGTGGTGACGCACAGCAGAGCGGTGAGGCATTCACAAGTTATATAGAAGACGTTGTTGATCTTTGTAACCACGCTGATGTCACTATGGCCGATTCCGAGAAGATCATGCATATATTGAAGGGGATTGATGACGTGCCTTTCAGATGCTGCTGGCAAAGAACCCGCGTTAACAATGTCTGAGCTAGTAACTATTTGCATTACTTTCGCTGAACTACGCGAACAACGCACAGCCACCCGCGAATCTCCACAGGCGACTTCATTGTCGGGATTCCCGACCGCTGTTCCCATTACGTACGCCGAAGTCGCTCCGGGCCTGTGCTTCAAAGTTACATTCCACGTCGGCCTGCCTATGCGCCCGCCAGTGTTGCCAGCCATCCGACCAGTAGTACAATACGCACAACCTGGGGACCCTTGGTGCACGGAAGGCAATCGTCCTATTTCTTTATATTGTCGCCTTGCTGAACATGTGGCACGTTTCGGTCACCTTCGTGCACTGAACGTCTCCAACAATGTCCAACCACCATGGGTTAGGTATGCGCCACGTTTTCGAGCCGGGCCTAGTTATTCGAACAACTATGAATCTTCTTATGTCGCCGTTTCCTTTTTCCCACGCACCATCGGTGGAGCCCTCTGAGCCAGGAAAACTAAACAACGAAGCTCAGCAGGCAACAACTGCGGTGCCATCGAACTGTATTCGGCCTCAAATTTCTCCGAAAAAAATTATTGAAGTCGCAATAGAAGCAATATTGACTCTTGCCCGGCTCGACACCGGCAGTGCTCTTTCAGCCATAGGCGCCCGCATTTGCCGCAGAATGGGAAAAATAATGACACCCATTTTTGGACAATTGCTTCGTACATCCAACCCGCAGCACGCCAAGCCCTCCGGCGCCTCCACAGTCCGTGTCGTCATTCAGAATGTGCTCTATATCGTCGCATTCATCGTGTAGCCATCATGTTCTCACGACTTCGTAACAGGTTGGGACATTCTTTCCACACATCATGCGACCATGAGTTCCACCCACGCCGAAATCGATGTGTTTGTTTTTCACGGACAATATCAATGACAACTAGGACTCTTCTCACAAGATTGCTGTTTCTGAAGATATATTTATGCTTGCCTGGTCTACTTTTTTGCTCGGAATCTCTTGTGACTTTGTAGATGACGGCGGTGTGCTGTAGATGGCGGCGGTGTGTAGATGACGGCGGTAGATGGCGGCGGTGTGACGGCGGTGTGCCGCACCGTCTGAACTTCTAGTTCACCGCCGATCACTACCACGGCCGTTTCCCGTCCTTGAGTTCAATTCTGGCGCCTCTGCGATGTACTACGTGTCAAACCCATCGACCGAGCCAATTACTTTGCGCTGCAATAAAACCCTTGGGAGAGCCGCGCCGCTGGCTTCATCTTTAATCTTCGACACAATGCCGACTCCGCTGATCTGGCCACCCTAGAGACATCGCCTTCTCAGTCACTGCCGCAAACTTTCACTCCTTTATTGCCAGGCGACCTTATGACCATAGAGAAAGGGAAACAGGACAAAAGGGGACAGTCAGCGATAAGCTGCTCGAGCTCTCACCACCACCTTCTCGCTCAATGGCCGCCCAGATTTCCGCGTCAAAGTCACTGGGGCTCTATCCCCGTGACATAAGCACAGTTCAGGTGGGCATGTGGCGCAATAAAAAAAAAGGGGGGGGGGGGTTAACATTAATGTAATGGTCGTTTGTTATTCTTTTACTGTATTCTTCTAAATGCGAAAGCATTTTATTACAAGAGAAGTTGAAAATTCGTGAAAGAAAAACCGGCAGATCCCACGCACTGTGGGAATCGATGTGATGCGAAGCAGCCAGCAAGGAGCAAATCATGCTCTACATAATATGCATGTCATTATTTACATGATAGGACCTGTCATTTGTGTTCGTCAAACAGTCACGTCGCGCAATACAAATTTTAGTGTATATCAATCTAGCGAACTGGACGCAAGCGCTCCATGAGCGCGGCATGTAAATGGCATTGTAGATGACATGCATGCCAAGATTTTCATGTTACCACCTGCCACTTGTGTTCGATATATCGTCACATCCCGCAATACCAATTTTGGTGTATATCAAGCTAGCGAACTGGACGCAAGCGCACCATGAGCGTGGCATGTAAATGGTAGATGACATGCATGCCAAGATTTTCATGTTACCTCCTGCCACTTGTGTTCGATATATCGTCACATCCCGCAGTACCAATTTTGGTGTATATAAAGCTAGCGAATTGGACGCAAGCGCACCATGAGCGTGGCATGTAAGTGGCATTGTAGATGACATGCGTGCCAAGATTTACATGTTACCACCTGCCAATTATCGCTTAATCTTTTGCCTCGAATCACAGCGAGACGCGAGACCAATCTGCCTCCGTTTCGCATGCGTTCGTATTCTCGCGCTCTGCGCATCGTGCAGACGCCATCCGCGTTCCAGCGTTTAAATTGACGGACACTTTGTCAATTCCAAAGTGTGTTCCTCGAACGCCTGTGCCCACTGAGACGGGGTCGGTCAGAATGAAACTGATGCGCGCGTCTTCCTCCTTGCATGATTAGAGACGCTGGGCACCACGACGTCACGCAAGCAAAGCGCGAGCGCTGTAGTGTCCAACGCGACCGGCGTCCGTTTGCGCGGCCCCGGCGTCCACCGTTTACATGTTCGGCACAGCTGGAGGGACGGATGGACGGACGGGCGGACGTGAGCATGAGACATTAAAGGCTTTCACCTTAAAATTTAGTGTATATCAAGCTGGCGAAACGGCCACAAGAGTGTCATGAGCGTGGCATGCAAGTCATGTTGCACATGACATGTCATGATTTGCATATTACCACTTGTCATTTATCCTTTCAATACAATCACGTCACTGAATACCAAATTTGGTGTATATCAAGCTAGCGAAACGGCCACGGGAGTACCATGAGTGTGGCATGCAAGTCATGTTGCGCATGACGTGTCATGGTTTCCATATCAAAACGTCATTTATGCCCGTCATACAGTCACGTCCCTAAATACGAAGTTTGTTGCATATCAAGCTAGCGAAACGGCCACGAGAGTGTCATGAGCGTGGCATGCAAGTCATGTTGCACATGACATGTCATGATTTCCATATTACCACTTGGCAATTATGTTCGTCATACAGTCACGTCAGTCAATACTAAATTTGGTGTATATCAAGCTAGCGAAACGGCCGTCAACGCGCCATGAGCGTGGCATGTAAATCATGTTGTATATGACATGCAGGTCATGATTTGCATATTACCACCTGTCATTTATGCTAGTCATACAGTCACGTACCTCAATACCAAACTTGGTGTATATCAAGCTACCGAAACGGCCACGAGAGTGTCATGAGCGTGGCATGCAAGTCATGTTGCACATGACATGTCATGATTTCCATATTACCACTTGTCATTTATGTTCGTCGTACAGTCATGTTACTCAATACCAAATTTGGTGTATATCAAGCTAACGAAACGGCCGCGAGCGCACTATGAGCGTGGAATGCAAGTCATGTCGCTCATGAAGTCATGAATTTCATATTGCCACTTGTCATTTATGTTCGTCGTACAGTCACGTCACTCAGTACCAAATTTGGTGTATATCTAGCTAACGAAACGGCCGCGAGCGCACTATGAGCGTGGAATGCAAGTCATGTCACTCATGAAGTCATGATTTTCATATTACCACTTGTCATTTATGTTCGTCATACAGTCACGTCACTCAATCGCAAATTTGGTGTATATCAAGCTAACGAAACGGCCACGAGCGCGCCATGAGCGTGGCATGTAAATCATACTTTTCATGACAAGTTATTCATGATTTTCATGATATGACCAGCCATTTATGTTCGTCATACAGTCATGTTATGCCATACCAAATTTGGTATAAATCCCATTAACGATACGGCCAGGAGAGCACAAAGTCGTAGGCGGCTAGATAGATAGATAGATAGATAGATAGATAGATACGCTCAAAGTCGCCGAAGTTCGCTAAGAAATGCTTCGCATTTAAAAGTTCCAAAAACTGCAGCAGTGCCCACACCAGTGTGGCTGTCGTCGAGTTTCTTGGCGCTGCCACCCAACAGCTGTCGCTGATACACGAGCAGCGATTCTTCGTAACTCATGCAACATTATAAAGACTCAGAATGTCGTTTTGCTCAGCAGGCCTCCATATTATCTCTTTTTTGGGAAAGTACATGAGTGTAGTAGAAGATTGTGCACATTGCTGAAATGATGAAACTTTTTCCACCTACTCAAAAGAAATGGATTGTAGTCCAACAAAAACAGGTGAGCAATCTCACTATGGCTTGTACGTTACAGCTCATACTAATGCGATAATATGCAGGAAATGCATGTAATAGCACCGGTATGATCACGACCGCACTGCAGAAACATGACCTGCAGCACAGCAGTAGAATGAAATTTTACATAGGCGTGCTCAGACAAATGGTAAGGATTATCCCTTTCCAAGCAAAGACAACATAATCATTGGCAATCGAATGAAATATGAGTATTTATTTGTTTTAAAAGAAATCGTTACAAAACTAAAAGCTCATCATAAAACTCAAAAAATAAATTCCAAGACAATATTCGATACACTGATTTTACTGACAAGTACTGGCAGTTTTGTTAACCCTTTCAGACACAGCGTCCACATATGTGGACGCGACTTGTTTTTGCCAGTTCCGCGGACTAGTGGGAAAGAAAGGGCAAGATACATTTCGCATAGGATCAATTGAACCTTCTACATAGTCAACGTGTCTTGACTTGACCCCAATGTGCTGCATATGACTGCAGGCGATCACTTTGGTGGAGGTACTACGATGATTGACGGGTCAGTGGACGTGCCGCGTTCCAGAACCAACTTCTTAAGTATTATTTTTCATTGCTCAAAATGAACAGAGCGAAAAAAGAACTGCGTGTGCATTTTGAGCCTAAGCTTAGCTTCTTTTTTATGAAAAAAATTGTACGGGAGTGGTTGCACAATAATTAAATACTTAATTATACGCTAATTAAGATTAATTAGCAAAGCTAGCAAAAAACAACATACTTCTTCATTTTCTTTCTTGGAATGTAATAACGAGTGCCTCAGAATTATGTTGTGCGAAGTTTAGACATTTCCGGACAGTACATCATAATGCGTGTCTGAAGGGGTTAAGCTAAAATTTCAACAGCAAATGATCTGTTATTATAACTGCTGCAAAAAAGTCACAAAGCACCGAGTCAAAAACCACAAAGTAGCATAACTACACAAGAGAGTGAAGTACTACTTCTAGAATGTGCGCGCTATAAACACTGCGAAAAGGTATGGCTAGAAACTTGCTGAAGGCTTATTTACAGCCCACTATATGTAACAGTGTATAAACTTTGACATTACACAATCACAGCATTTGACAAGGTTATGTAATTGGGGTTAGATTAACGTAGTGTGATTGTTCATACACTTGCACATTACAAAACCACAGCTCTTCACTGCTGGTTGCACAATCGATCTTCAGCTGCTCAGATGACTGGTTCCTTCGACAGAAGTGGGACCAGGCTGTTCTTTCTGTACAGCAAATTTGTTCCCGGAAACCTAAAATAAATGCATAAAGAGCAATGACCAAAAATTTTACAAAGAGTGTAACATACAGTATGCTCCCGACATGACCAATTGCTTTCTTAGTTATGTGAAGGTATAAATGCAGTGCATAGCCAGCATATTCAGTGGCATAGGACTCCACACAGTCACAAATGCAAAAAAAAGGGTATGCTGCGGAATAAATGCAAGAAGCGTGCTGTGGCAGAACTTTTTATACCTTTGATGCCGAAGATCTGAACTTTACTTTACCCTTTTTAGCCTGCACGCGCATCAATACAAATGTATACAGCTCCTAGGCGATGATGCCCCATTAGCTTTATGCATCGACCATGTCTAAGTGAAAGTTGAGTTCTATGCATAAGTATACATCCACAGAGGCAAATGTGAATTTCTGCAGGTGTACCATGGTACTCATACGATGTGTTTCTTAAAGGGAATGCAAAGCTATGTGCATCATATAAATATTTTATTTATTACACAAAAGCACCATACCACTTCGCATACACGACGGTATCACATTCATCATGTATCCAGTGCAGGTAACATGTAAAATTAGGTTATGTGTAGTTATGTTTATGAAGGGTAAGAGCGCAATGAAGACGAACACACAATGAAGGCACACACACTCACGCACATAGCGCTACTTTCAACAGTTTATTTTTGTGATATCGACACTACTTATAGGGCAAACCATGAGCACATCTGCGTGAACACCATTACAATGTTAGAAACGTGACAGGTGGGTTCTTAGCAATACATTGTAAGAAGTACGGTTGTCTGCCTTTGTTCGACACGTGCAGAGTTCACAAAAATAAACTGTTGAAAGTAACGCTACGATAGTGCGTGTGTGTGCCTTCATTATGTGTTCGTCTTCAGTACGCTCTTACCCTTCATAAACATGGAATACCAACATGCCCACATTATCACCTTGGTGTAGTTATGTGTTTGCTTGCGAATAAAACTGAAGTAGTGTTCTTCAGGCGGCTCACATTGACACGATTATATAATGTAAGAAATTGCTTTCGCTAAATGACTATTGCATACTGCCAAATTATGGTCCCCTCGTTTCAATGATCCTGGTCATCTAAAACAGCAGAACTCCTTACTAATGCAGCATAGGCTGTTTAATGGCTGTGCAGGGAAGAAAAGGCAGATATTCTGAGACTTACAAAGCACCTATCATGGACCACAGGTCATCCCAATAAAGTATGTAAACTGGAGAAGCGGCGAAAGGTGGGCTGTTTGGTACATAACTTACAACTTGACAAAACAGCGCAAGTGACAGGACGAAGGAAGGTGACACGAGGACGGGCGCTGTAAGCTGTAAGCAAAAATATGTAAGCTTCTCCAACAATCTCCAATAATCAGAATCCTGAAAGCTATTGACCGGAATTTAGTAATACACAATAATAATTCGGTGAAACAGATTCCTTAAGTTATTTCATTGTTTCAACGCCAAGATCCCGAAAAAAAGCATTCTATATTTGTTGTGTTTTCAGATAAATACGCTGCGTAATCTTACATTTTAGTAGCAACACATGCATGCATATCGTGCAGTATGTATAACATTATCGCGAGCTTTGTGCAACAAAGAAAATATTGATATTCTTGACACAGCACAAATCCCTTTAACATATGTAACTTATGACTAGAGAACTTGCAATATCGGATAAACTATTAGGTTCGGCTTTTATCAGAAAATGTCATTGCAGGTGATGGTACAAACTCCGTTTTATAATATTTCTACACGTAAAAGTACTTAGCGCAGTTAAAACACCAAAATTGGGTGAAGTGAATAACTCTTAATAACCAGAACAATATAACGAAAGCTATACATGGTGGAAATAAACAAAATAAATAAACTGGGTTCGAACGCCAGCACTTATGCTCAAACTAGCGCTTGCACAGTAAAGGTATGGCTATTTGGTCACACACACACATGAAAGATCCGTTGAAACACAAGTCAAATTTAACGAACGGCTCCACATGCACGGGTTGTATCCTACAACCTACGTTCCGGGTGAATGAAAACATCGCTACGAATTTACCGAAACGGAATGTATTAGCACGTAGGCGAGCTTCGCGAGGCGCACCTAACGCGACGCAATATGCTGTGTTATTGCCCACATGCATCAACCTGAGTATCACGGTAGTTTTAGCGCACAAAGTGAACAGGGACGGAAAAGAACGACGCGGACACCACGCCCTTGTTTTCCGTCCTTGGCCCTTTTGTGCACTAAAAAAAAGTGCACATCAATTAACAACATGCCCAAGCATACGCGCCTTCGACATGGTTGACGCTTACAGCTAACAGACGCCATCCCCACTCAACTATTATTAAACCAAAATAGAGGTTCATCGCGAGCGGGGCACCAAACACCACTGCCAACAGAGAAGGGCGCCGCCATAACCATGGCCACAACTCTGTTCAAATCCATCGCCGAATCACAGCCGCGCATTGGGCACTCTGCTTTCAACTCCAAAGGAAGAAAAGCTTGCCCGCACTTAACATCACACAACTTTGCCATCATCCCGATGAAACAATACACACAAATATACTCGCTACGTAACAAATGCTGACTTATCGTCCACCAGTTATGAAGGACTCAGTTGACGGCGTTATCGCGCTCACACAGTCAACAAAGCGCTGACGACAGCAACATGAGAGCGGTACATACCGTTTCACTTCCGAGTGTTCCACGATATGAAGCTGCAGGCCTCCCCTTCAGTACAGTGCATCTTCCTAATAAGCAGCACTGGCAGAACACAAAGGACGAGCACAGAGCGCAGGCACATTTCAAACAAAAACACACCGACTGCTAAACTCGACTGAGCGAGAACGACGCGCACCATACGCACAAAAACCGGAGACTATTTCTCCAGCCATGGCCTCCGAGATGGCGGGCGCGCGGCGGGTTTTTCTCCGGCCGTCCCAATCGCACGGAGAGAGCGTATTTCCCGAGGTGGGCGTGGCCCACTCTTTTCTCCGCACCGCGGCGCACTTACTTGGGATCGGAAAAGCTGCCGCGCTGTTGGCGCAGCTTGCATGTGGCGAGCAAAAAAACGGTTTTGCGCTTTTATTAACCTCGCGCTGCTTTGGAAATGTCTCGTCAAGGTGTACGAGAGGCCAAGTCAATGCCGGGGCCTATCGATTCTCACATGGGCTTTTTATTTTTTTTTGCTGTAGATTTGCGCCGTCTTTATTAGAGCACTTAGAAAAGCGATGCCTCTGCAAGAGATCCGCATGTGCTAGAAACTTACTATACTTCGACATTTGCGGGCTGTATAGTATGGGGGCGCTAGCGAAGGAAAAAAAATGCCCCACCTCCCCGAAGGGAATCGTGGGTGTCGGAAATCAGCAAACGACGACAAAGAAGAATTCATCGTGGGTTGCTGTCTCCGCAGCTAGCGCGAAGAAGTGCGTGCAGCACTATCACCATCATGTACATTTAGTGTTCCATTGTCGCCATTAAAGGCATTTTGTTGGGCGTGTCTCGCGGCTCCGTCTTTCTGGCGGCTCCATACTTATCGAAGGCCGGCGTTCCGCAACAAGGGAATGCGAATGCATTGCGCGCGCGCTTCACTCCATTTATATATGGTGGTTGTTTGTTGTGGTTCGAAGAAGGAAAAGGCGCCTAATTTCTGCAGCCCGGTCGGGAACACGGCGCAGCGCCTTTTTTTTTTGCTTTTTTGTTGTTTTTTTTCTTCTTTTTTTTAACACGAAAGTGTTTTATGGCCGGGGTCCACCAAGATTTCAGTGACGTATTTCCGTCACGGAAATGACGTCGAAAAAATACACATGATCAGAAGACAAAG
Organism: Rhipicephalus appendiculatus; assembly: GCA_030522465.1. Taxonomy (NCBI): domain Eukaryota; kingdom Metazoa; phylum Arthropoda; class Arachnida; order Ixodida; family Ixodidae; genus Rhipicephalus; species Rhipicephalus appendiculatus. Next base: position 26,608 of record JALIZH010022506.1, read on the forward strand.
AAAAAAAGTTCCGTCAACGGGAGTCGAACCTACAACCTCTAGGTCCGCGACAAGAGATGCCGGGCACGCTATCCACTGCGCCACGGTCACATACTTTGCAGGCTTTAAAAATAAGCCTTTTATATCTACCACTGTCCTCCCACAGTGCTCTTGCTGAGAGAAGTAATGCATTATGACCGTGAAATGCACGATTAGTTTCTTCAAAGCGTTGTTTCTCCGCGTCCGTCCCTATTCGGCGTGTTTCGAATAGTCAACGCGCAATTTTGCCGATGCATTAACACACTGCCAGGTGGCGACCTTACCCCTAGCATCCACATTCGTAGCATCCGTCCATACCAAAAATAGCTGTGCGACGCGCGAGTGTGTCGCGTGGCCGTAACTCCGCGTCCCTAGCCATGTTCCCAGCTCGCCCCGCGAAAAATCGCAGCCAGGCAACGGGGAAGACACGACGCGCTTTGCGTTTACCCTGCGATATATCCCTCCCCTTTATGCATTTTCTGCCAACAAAGAGCTAATCTAGACCATATCATGTGGGGGTGTAATCGGAACCCACCACCTCACTCTCTACACATTAATAGGAGCAGTGGGAGGCTGCCATGTGCAGCTCGGCGCCCGAGGTCCAGGACCAGATCCTGGATTGGGCCAAGAGGGTAGCGGAGACCTACGCCGCATAGGCTCTTCTGATCCCTCCACCATCGCCCCTTTCCCTCTTGGGATAAATAAAGTTTTTTTCCTCCTCCTCCCTGTGGTCGGGCAGCGTTGTTCAATAACTCGAATATGCCGCGACTAGGCGACCTTAGCCCAAGTTCGGCGCCCAACTGACGCTCTTCTGGCTGCCACACCGCTTTCAATGACTCCGCTCTCCCCGTACAGCTACCACAAGCGTCTATGACCACAAGGGTTTCTTTAAACATTAAATTCATCATAGAAGTTAGTCGTCGGGATACAGATGTACCATCAAGCGTCAACGTGGATGCATCCACGTTAAAGGGTCTATAACTGTCAACGATGGAAAGGAAAATGATAGGTGTAACCTTAAGAGACAGGAAGAGAGCAGAGTGGGTCGGGAACAAACGGGGGTTAAGGATATCATAGTTGAAATCAAGAAGAAGAAATGGATATGGGCCGGGCACATCAGCACGTCGACAGGATAACCGCTGGTCATTGGGGGTAACTGACTGGATTCCAAGAGATGGCAAACGCGTGAGGGGGAGACAGAAAATTAGGTGGGTAGATGAGATTAAGAAGTTTGCAGGTATAACGTGGCAGCAGAAAGCACAGGACCGGGTTGATTGGCGAAACATGGGAGAGGCCTTTGCCCTGCAGTGGGCGTAGACAGGCTGATGATGATGATGATGATGATAACTGTCAACGCACCAATAGACATTGTGCAAGCTCTCTTATATCAATGTGCAGTAAACATTCGACTACTTCTGTAAAGGACACGTTTCACTTTCGTGCTATACCGATTCCTATGACGGAGGGATCAACCATGTTTTTTATTTATTTTTTATTTTTTTTGTTCTTTTTTTCCTTTTTTTTTATTTTTTTATTATTCTTTTTTCATATATAGCTCCGCCGAGCTCCCGCGATGCGAGCGCCCTCACGCACTTGAAATGCATTCGCATTTAAAACTGGGTATGCGTAAAGCACGCAGCGATGGAGCGGTGTTTCCTACTGGAACATGCCAATCGCTGCTAATGTGCAATGAGAGACAGAAGACTCCGACTGGACACAGAGACTTGCAGTCCGCTTTTAGTTAACGCGCACGCTGCGAATTTTTATTGTTCAACAACGCACAGGAGAAATCTCCCACCGGCACCACCTTGGAGGTCGAGATCCATTGCCATATATACGGGGTGGCCAGTGAACGGTTGTGCAGCGCCAGCAGTCGGTTTTTTCAACCAAGAAACTCGCCAGCAGACACTGCCTGTGTCGGCGTCGCGAGGCGAGAGAGGGGGGAGCGCAGGAGAGGAGAGAGAGAGGGGGGGGGGGACGCGCATGCGCAGTGGGAGTGTGGACGCTGCGGGCAGAGATGCCTAGAGAAGAGAGGGGGAGCGTAGGGAGAGAGAGAGGGGGGGGGATGCGCATGCGCAGGGAGTGCGTGGACGCTGCGGGCAGAGATGCCTAGAGAAGAGAGGGGGAGCGTAGGAGAGGAGAGAGAGAGGTGGGACGCGCATGCGTAGTGAGGGTGTGGTTGCCGCGGGGAGGGATGCCTAGAGGAGAGAGAGGGAGAGAGGAGGTTTTTTATTTTTATTTTTTAAAGGGTTTGCGCATGCGCGGTAAGGGTGGTCACGCCGCCCACCACCACCACCGGATTAAGCTTCGCCATAAGATGCTGCACATCTAACACCTGCCGGCGCTTACCTCCTCAACCTATCCTCCTCCTCCGCGGACAACGCTGGACAACGCTGGAGAACGCCGGACAACGCCGGACAACGCCGGATGCCTGACATAGCCCGACTATGAAATGCATTCGCATTTAAAAGAACGATGATGAGACTGGGCGTGATGACGCCCGGGGCTCGCGCTCGCCCTGCCGCTAAAGACCGATCAGTCGTTGCCGGGCCATCGTAAATTAAACGCGTTTTTCTTGTCCCCTACGTGTTCTCTGAGGGCTTCGGCCGACCACTGGCCCCGAGCCCACAATAGATATGTTGATAATGTTGTAAGCTAGATTTAAGGCCTGCGCCGGAAGCATTTCGTTTGGAAGCAGTATCGCAAAAAGCAGGTATCGGTGCTTGCTTCCTTTGTGCATTTTTTCCTTCGGTGTAACAACACATAGCGAAATGAAAACACACGTACAGCTGCACTCAAATTTTCCATTAGGAACAACTTTGTTTATTTTTTGCTTTATTAACAACTTGCAGGCACTTCCTTCTATACGGAATGCTTTACAGGCATTGTATAACAGGTGAATGCCGTCACAGCAGCGTAAAGAAGTAAAAAAGTGACATCGGCGTAAAGGAAGCATTATCCGCACAGAGTGAAGTGGCAGATTGTGGCCTTCATGCAGACAATATACATCGTAAAACTGAAGCGAAAACTAAGATCATGAAAAAATCACGCACGCAAATTTGCTGGTAAACACTGCGCAACGATCATTGCACTGCAATGCATGCGAGGAAATTAAATGAAACAAAAAATGTAAAGACGTAAGAAAAGCCTTATTCGCATAAGACAGCTCAGTGCTGCATGAATACAATACCACGAGTACAACTAAAATGTAAACTAAAAATAGGAACTATGCACAGAACGAAGCACAATGAATCTACGCAGTAAATACTGCACGAAGATTACGGCACCACAAAGAAGAAAAAAAAACATGCGCATGCTGTAATCCCGCGCGCTCTGCTTTCTGCCGTGGTCTCCGCTGCCGCCAGAATCCCAAGTGAGTGCGCCATCTCGCGGTAGCCGGGCGCGCGACGCGATGTACGTTTTTTAGCTGGGGAGCGCGGCGATTGGGATGGCCGGAGAGAAACCCGCCGCGCGCCCGCCATCTCGGAGGCCATGCTCCAGCGCATTGAGTCACGTGGTACATAGTCCCGCGCGCAGCGCGCGCTGCGCACGCGCGGCGGTCAGGGCAGCCGAGGTTGCCCTAGGCGACGAGACTAAGCGGCGCCAGCGGCGCCGGCAGCGCCGGCGAACGTTGCTCCAGCCGCTGTTGGATTGCGCGGCCGGCGCGGCCGCAGCTTTATTTCTCCGGCCTATTTCGTTATGCTTCTTTAAAGTGTATTCGAATCGCAGTGTGCATTGCGAAGATGCTGTAAGGACTGCACGGGCTGCACGTCACAGCTTTACTTAGCGTCGTAAAGACTGGTGAAACAGTGGAGCTAATGGCTTTTGCATAGCTTTAGGGTCACTTTTACTAAGTACTGTATTAGCTGTGATATAGCGATGATAATGTGATTCCCCTCAACGTTCCCTCAGCGTCGGCTGTAGCCGCTCTTTCTCGGAGACGGAAATTTTCCAGAACTCGAAAGCGAGGGTCGGATTCCCTTTGTTTGATGGACAGTCGAACGTCTCTCTGCACTATGAGCCTTGTCGTGCCGTTCCCGCGATGCCACCTCCCTCACTGAAAACTCATCGTCTTCGGCTATTCGTGGTAGCTTAGCCTAGGCTTCCATTGCTGGATACTGTGGGTCCGGCATGTCGTCGTTGGGTCCATAGTCTAGCAACTTGCCGTCGTCTTTCCTGTCGCGCCACTTCGCTTCTTAATCCTCGCCACACTCGTCGCCGCGCTTCGTAGCGCTCTGCGATGACAGTGCACGCTTTTATTTGAGGAGCCACTTGGTTGCCCGATGCATTTAACGAGAGATGGAAGCCCTACTCTCGATTTCATTTCTTCCTAATTGGGCCGCATCGCTCTATGGCAGTGTCCGCTGTTTACCTATAGTTTCCCTTTCTCTATGTTACGACGACAGCGAGACCAAGTTCTTCGCTTGCTCGAAGGTTTCTCTTCTTCGTTTGACTTCCAAGCAACGTCACTCGGCCACACAACGACTGTTTCGCGCACTATCAATATTGCGAGCCAAGCGCCCAATCGACGGCATCCGTACCGAGCATCGGCAAGCTAAAGGCGCGTTTGAGCATGCCGTACACCTGGTCATCGATAACCGTTATCGATGACCACGTGTACGGCATGGTCAAACGCGATGTCATCCAACGTTCCAGTTGTCCTTGGGCATCGACAGTCGTCTTAGTTCGAAAATAGACGTTGCCATACGATTTAGTGTCGATTAACGATGGCTTAAGAAGATTATCGGAAAAGATGTGTATCCGTAGAAACGTCTTCACGACGCACTGTGCAGTTGGCGTACATCAGAGTTTTTTCTTCCTTGGATCTCGGCTCTGGCTACTCGCAGGTGCCCATGGCTGTGGCTGACTGTTCGAAAACCATGTTTGTGACACAGGAGTGATTGTACAATTTCACCGTATGTCGTTTGACCTTTGAACGCTTGATGAACAGCATTCTTCGCCGCCTGAAGTCTTACCCCTATTGGAAAACCCAGTGGCACTGTCCCAGTGCCCTACCTGATTATTGGACCAGTGTGGCGCTGGATACTGGGACGCTGGCACGCTGCATGAGGCACGCTGGACGCTAGCGCGCTGCACACTGGGACACCGGCTATGGGCCGAAATCGGGCTTTTAAATTGTTTTAAAAAACTTTGGTCATGCCCACAACGTAATTAAGGCTGCAACACAAGCACTGCGACAAAAAAAAACCATGCGCGGGCGGGAATCGAACTCATCACCTCGACGCACATCACACCCCTAGAACGACAAGCTACCCACTACACCATGCTAGAGCGACGAAAGTGCGTGCATTTTTTCTTCATGTTAAAACTAATTCTGGTGTCCAATATTTTTATTTTCTCGTTCAGAAACGCAGATTTTAGTCGCTTCGTGCTCGCGCCAACCTAACAGGAGATTGTTAGTTTGTTTGTTATGGGCTACCTTGGATCAGAACGTCTATCTAGCACGTTTTCCCGCAAAACTTGCTAGCGTAATCGCAGATGTGTTGCGGTAATCGCAATGACTCGCTAAGCGGTTAGTCATAACAATGTAGATAACATCGTGCATCTGAACTGCACACTGAACTCCGTAGTTTTCGTCGGCCCGTTTGGAAATATTTTTTCTCCTTGTTTACGTTCCGCGTACTGCAGCCGCCGTAGTTCACTCTAGCCGAAACCACCGTTAGGCTTAGGGCCGTACTTCGTGAGTCACGGTCACTGTGAAGATCGTGGATATTCACTTACGAAGAGAGTAATAACTGTTAAAATGTAGTTTCGATCATACCTGACCCAATCGAGGTCATATTTTCACCTTCGACTACACAAATAAGAAGCTAAAAACGCCGAGATTAGGGCGTTGCAGCGGCTAACAGCTGCCGGTGACGTGCGGCTTTCTGCGGTACGAGCCGGAACGACTCACTGGTAGAGTCGGTGGATCTTGATTATCGGACTAATACTGCTGTTATACTGTGTGACTGTATCAGTTCTCTTACTGTCATACTGTATCAGTTCTTTCGATGCGGTTTATAAACTACATTGACGACAGTCGATCACACTTCAGGGAATTTTACGCTCGACATCTCGCGATCCAATATGAAGTCTTATAGAAAGTCCACCGAGAGCGCCCAGTTTCTTCCAATGTGCCGCCAGTGTTCCCAGTGTGCTGGCAGACAGTGTACAGTGTGACCAGTGCCTCCCAGCGCGCTTTAAGACACTGGGCCAGACTGTACAATGCGACCCAGTGCGTTTCAGCGCACTAGGTGACACTGGCCACGCTTTACAGTGTGTCCCAGTGGCTCCCAGCGCGCTGTAGTACACTGGGACACACTGTACAGCGTTTTCAGTGGCACCCAGCGCGCTGAAACGCACTGGGACACACTGGGAACGCCGTTTTTTTTTTTTCGATAGGGACACTTCTCTTCGCTATCTCGATAATACTGTTGTCTTTTCTCCAGATTTCCCGACCCACCTACGCCATTTACATACAGTTTTGACCGGTCTCCAGAATGCTGCTGTCTGACTTAACTTGAAAAAAATCCCTACTTGCAGCTCGATAACAGACTATATTAGGGCACATACGTTGTATACAAAGCAAGACATTTTCTCTGATCCTGCTAAACTTTATGCTGTATCCGATTTCCCGAAGGCCACAAACATGTAAACACTACGCCGCTTTATGGGCTTAAGCTCCTATTTGCGACGCTTCGTTCGCAATTTCGCTAGTGTCATCACACCTCGAAATGCACTTCTCCAAGGCGACATTCAACTATGAACTGGTCGGAAGCCTGTGGTGACGCGTTCACCGCCTGCTTACGTCTCCGCCAATCTCGCGCCACTTCGATCTGAGCGCGCCTCCAAAAATTGACATTGATGGCAGTGGTGTCGGCCATGGCGCTGTGCTCCCACAGCGTAATGACCTCAATGCCGAACACGTGCTCTCATATGCCGGCCGTGCACTCGTGAAATATGAGACCAATTACTTTGTAACAGAAAAACAGTGCCTAGCCATCGTATGGGCTCTTCAGAACGTCTGCCCGAATCTTTATGGTCGTCTTTTTGATGTCGTAACGGATCCCCAGGCTCTTTGCCGGTTGTCAAACCTCAAGGACCCGTCAGGCCACCTCGCTCGGTGGGCTCTCCGACGCCAGGAATACTAAGTCCGCGTCGCGTATTGCTCTTAGCCGCCGACCCTCTGAGGCCGACGCCCTATCCCGCTTCTCACTGATTTCAGACGCCAGCATTTCTTCTTTCAATCATGACATCTCGCCCCTTGATTTCTTGAATATAACTTCAGAGCAACGGAACGACCGATGGAGCTCTACCATTTTGGATTTTTTGGCAAGCCCTGCGACAAAGTCAGCCCCTCGAGCGCTGCGCCGCCAGGCGCAGCGTGTCACTGTTCGCGACGGACTGTTACATCACCGCAACTACCACAACGGACGGCCGTACATGGTTATTCGTCGTACCCCGCGATGTTCGTCAATACTTATGCACCGCTTTTCGCAATGACCACAGTGTTCTCAAGGCGGAGGGTCGAAGACGTACACGCGGCTTTGTCTACGATATTATTGGCACTGTACTACTTCGCCCGCAAGTACGTCTCCTCTTGCATCGCCTGACAATCGCAAATCAGTCTCGCATGTCTCATCAGCACCTCTCAAGGCCGCTTCCCTGCCCAGCCCACGCATTTCACTGTGTAGGCATTGATTTATCAGGCCTCTCGCATGCGCTGGCACTGGCAATAGTTGTATTATGGTCGCCGTGGGTCATTTCACAAGGCATGCTGAAACCGCTGCATTACGTGCCGCAACAGCGAAACAAGTTGCATCGTTCATTCTACACAACTTGGTTCTCTGCCATGGCACACTTAGTCAATTCTTGAGTGATCGGGGTCGTGTATTCCTCTCGGACGTGCTACAATCATTCCTGTACGAACGCAAAATTATTCACCGCATCACTACCGCTTATCACCCCTGGACCAATGGCTTAACGGAACGCTTCAACCGAACTCTTGGTGACATGTAGTCGATGTATAGGGTTGCCGTTGGTGGCTACTTTGCGCCATATTGGCTACTTTTCGATACCGTCTGGCGACAAAAATTTGGCAGTTGGCGCCATGGCTTTTTTCTGGCTACTTTTTAAGTGCTGATTAGTCGCATTAAGTAGCCATTTCTTTTTCTCATTTTTGCAGACGAAATACATTATTTCTAAGCTTTTCTTTCGCTTCAGCGGATGCGCACGGTCATCCTCCACCCACCAGTAGGCTGGCGCACATCGATGCACCATTACGCGACGCTTAGTGCGTCTCCAAATACGGAGTGGCGAAGTTGCGTTCATAGGTGACGAACGCGTGGCCAGCTCGGTGCTCAAGCTTCCCGCCATCTATGGTGATGCTACGCGCAAGCTTTACGAATAACTTTGATGCGCGGTGCGTGTTATCGTGTAAACTTGCGAAAACAGACATCTGCAATAAAAGTTAGCTGGCCTGTTCATCTACAACCAGAATTAGGTCTGCAGCTTCAACGAAAATCTGTTTCAACTTACATGTTCCTATAACTGTGTTTGTCAAGAACGCATATTTTCTAAAT
>JALIZH010022508.1:0-47570 GCA_030522465.1 Rhipicephalus appendiculatus
TTTCTCATGACGGATTGCGCGATTTTCTTCAAGCTTTTGTGTGGCAAATGGTCAGGCAGTCAGCGCGTGTCAAGAAATATAAACCCCCCGATTTCTGCAAACAAAAGTGATTCCGCCTACGCTCTTTGTCCATGCCTGGCAGGCCAACAGCAGTCCGACGCTGCAACAAAAGAATTTGTCGGGTCGACCTCTGGGAAAATGGCACTTACAGTATGAAAAAGTAACGAGTAACGTAACGGCACACGTTACCGAAAAATGGTAACGTAAGAACCTTGCCCATTATAGTTCCGAAATTGTAACGAGTATGTTACTAAGTTACCGAAAAAGGTAACGAGTTACAGGTAACGGCGTTATTATTAACGCGCTACCGACAACACTGGGGAGAGCATTGTAAAACGAAAGTGTGAGACATAAAAGGCCCGTCCGTAAAGCATCCCGAGTGTGTGATCGTGGCACAGAGGATAGCGTGCTCGTCAACGGGCACAGGATAGGGTGCCCGTTGACCGGACTTCTTTCTTCGCCATCTGATCGTGCGCATTTTTTGCGTCATTTTCGTGACGGAAAGACGTTACTGAAGTCTTGGTGGACCCCGGCATAAAAGATTCTCCTGTTAAAAAACTGACCCTTCCTTCGGTTGGATGCGAAGCGTGTAATTAGAAGGCTTGAGGTTCAAACCCACCGAAGGAGGGTTTAATTTTTCATCCATTTCAATTTATTTCATTTTTTGAAAAAAATAACAGCAGATAATATCTACTATACTTTCATTGGCCAAAGTGCCTGTTGAATTCACTTGACGCCATCCCGAGCGAGTGGTTGACTGAAGCCTGGAACGTCGCAGGATTGTATCCCGGCCACAGCGGCCGCATTTGCATGGCGGAAAAAAGCTGCATGCCCGCGTGCTGAGATATGGGTTCACTATAACGAACCTAAGGCATCCAAATTTTTGGAGGCCTCGGCTAAGTACTCCGTCTGGGGACGGAGGTGCTTTGGGACGCAGGTGCTTTGGGAGCAGGTGATTTGGGACGTAGAACCCGCACCATTTTTTTAAGCCGAGACATAAGGCACTCCTGCGTGTTTTCTTTTGGAAGTGGTGCGGCTATCAGTCGGGCTGAAGAGCTGTCGTTGCACCGAATTCAGGAATGAGATCCGGTACCCGCAAATAGCTAGCTCACGCGGACAGATCTCCACATTCGTTTCAAGTCTTAAGGCACGTTCACACTTGGCCTCGAAGGGAGCGAAAGCGGCAAAACTCACCGGAAATTCACTCGCTTCGCCACCTAAATAGCCGAAAAACCACGCCGCGAGGCCGACGCGAAAAAATCAGTCCGAAACCAATTTTTCCGCCACGCTATAGCGGATCGCCTTTCCGTTTGACAGGCTTTGGCTGCACTAGCTCAAACCACGTGATGTAAACAGCCGGCCGCAAATTCAACATGGCGGCAGTCGGCGGTGGCTCGTATTGGCGCAATTGCAAACTACCCGTACAGTATATGGCAAAGCTCACGGCCTCGACAAGGACGCGTTCATCGAGAGCCTGGTTTGGATTACAATCGCCGAGAACAGTGGAAGTAGAAGAACGTGCAGCAGCAACTAATCGGCATGCCCTAACGTGTCTCGCTTTTGCACAGCCGGCTGAATGCCGCCGCTGCCGGTATGGTCGCCCGTGTCCTTTCTGCTGGCGTATCTCCCGAAACAACGTTTTAAAAGGTGCAAACTGTTTCTTTTCAGTGTTTTGCATGAATAACTAGAATTCGGTACGAAATTTAGCACTCAGAAAACTGGTAAAATGGAATGAATTCTCAGAGTGGCGAATGCGGCGGCGGCGGTGGCATGTACGAGAGGCAGAACAAATGTAAACGTTTTCAACTCGCTGGACGTGGTTTTTGGGCCCCCCCTTGCGTTTTCGTTTCCTCTTCGCTTCTCAAGTGTGAATGTGCCATTAATGCTAGCCTCAACATTCCGCTTTCATGCTAAGGGTTGGTGTCATGGAGTTTCATGCAATAATACCCAGAGAGGAATCTGGCGCTGAGATCGTTGTACCACCAAGGGAATGATGGGAAGTACAGGCTTCGGATTGGATAGCATTAGCTTGCGAACTGTCTACGGATCTTTTCCTACAGTTTCAGTTTCGTTCTATGCGCAGCGTGAGTAGTGGGGTGCGGTGCAAAGCACTCAAGCCTGCGTTGTTCAAAGAGGCTGAAGACCGCTCGGTCTCTTGGTGTGCTGCGACGCTGCAGCTTTACGGGTTGTATATCACAGTTTTAGCGAAGCGTCGAGTACTCACCGCTGCGCGTAGACGTAGCGTCCCATGCCAGTGCAGGATATCGAATAGAGTTCACTTCTTTTTATCAGCACATCTCGCCAAAACTCTTTCAAATCGACTGCAAGACGACGGCGACGCTAAGTAGACGCAATGTCACGCTCCTCAGACTGGTCTTCACTACAAAACGAGAGATGCGTTGGGGGCAGGCCGCTTGGATAGACGCACCTGGCATCGCAGCGGACGATACGTTGTTTCTCACTCAATACAGTGCTGTTATTTCCATAAATATATCATGCGTGCTTTTGAGCGGAAAACAAGCGTGTTTGTTTTCAAGTGTTATAAAAAATAATTCATTAAATTTTGATGCCAAACCTGGAACACTATGGCAGAGCAATGAATATTCTGGCAGTTAAATTCCTCCAGGTATCACTTCCGTTTCACGGTCACGCAAACTTTTTGCAGTAAGTTGTACGCATAAAAAAAAAGGAAGCAAGTTTCAATTGGCACACTTCGTTTTACACTCGGCAAACAAGCGTCGCGTATCTCAAGAACATAATCCATCCGAAGCAGACCCGAAGCCTGTACTTCCCATCATTTCCATGGTCAGTACAACGCGCCGCTGAACGAGCCCGCATAGACACTAGCGCCAGACTCCCATCTCCGTATTATTGTATGAAACTCTATGGTTGGTGCCGACTGCAAGGTCTCACAATGTGATGATTTAGGGCACTACAATGTAGACAACCACGGATGATTAGCAAGTAGGGGTGTGCGAATAGTGAAATTTTATCCCGAATCGCATTCGAATCGAATAGTGCCGAATAGTGGCCAGAAATGTCGAATATCGAATCGAATATCGAATACCCAAGATTTTGTTGAAAATTAAAAGAGGGAACAAAGAAATGCATCTGCTCATGTCCTCGAGCACATAACACGGTGAGTGACTGCCACCGAAGGACTAGGCATTCTGATGCAGAAACACAAGCTGTTCCACATGACCTGGCTTCAAACTTTTTCGCCGTGATGTTACGGTGTTCATTTGAAACATGCGCTCACTGGGCGCCGCAGTAGCAGGCAAGGAAAGGTATCGCAAAGCAGTTTTGATCATACCTGGATGAAGTGCAGCTCTAAGCTCTTTCCACTATTTCAAAATATCAGTCCTTCTTTGGGTCAGGAGCTCATTCGAGTATCTTTTTTAACCTCTTGACTATAAGTTCTCAACTCGGTGCTGTTTTTTTTTTTTTTTTTTTTTTTTTTTTTTTTGACGCTAGCAGTTTGACAGTCTCCCAGCCTGTTCTCTGGCCTTTTCTGCTGTAGCCATGACGTGCGGAAATGACTTCATCTCCTTTAAAATAAACATGCGCTCACTTTTGCACCAGTTTATCGACTAAAGTTTTAACGGAAGGCTTTCTGTAACGACATTACAGTTAGTTTTAGCCACCTCACTCTAAAAAAGTTGCACCATTAGCCTTTGTCGCGCTTAGATATTCGTCCCTTCAGTTCCGCAGGAGTCGCATGTAAAAGTGTCCGCCATACCGATGCGAAACGAGTACGCCTTTGTGAATGCAGAGACCATCGAACACGTCCTGCGCAGCTGCGCTCGTTACGACGCCCAGCGATGCCCGCTCCGGATGGTTTTGAACCAACTGGACTCTAGACCATTTTCAGTAGAGAAGATTCTAGGACCGTGGACGTGCGCTTCGATAGCGCAGAAAGCAACAAAAGCGCTAATGAAGTAACTCAACTCAACCAATCTGAGCGACCACCTGTAGACTGGATGTGCTCCCCCAAGTGTGCTTGTGATTCTGTGTATCTCTCTTTCCTTCTCTTCTTCCGTCTTTCTTTTTCCTCCCTTTATCCCTGCCCCCCAGTGCAGGGTAGCAAACCCGAAGTGCGTCTGGTTAACCTCCTTGTCCTTCCTTGCATCTCTCTCTCTATCTCTCTCTTTCCAGATATTCGGCCAGTCGAATTATTCGAAACTTCGAATACTAGCTATTCGAAAGTCGAATCGAATTATTCGATTAAGTATTCTTCGATTCGAATTCGAAACTCGAATACTCGCACACTCCTATTAGCAAGTTGTTTCTAACGGGATCGAATACGTTCATGTACACAGGGGATACGCCGATATAAAAGTCTGTGAAGGCAGTTTCGCATGCCACAATTCGGCATTCATAGTGAGAAACCTCCGTGGTCTTTCTAGTTACACGGCATAGTTCGGCTAGCTATCCAAACAGCTTTAGAAAAACTGTACGAGAAGGTTACTGCAAGAAACGAAGAAAGGAACGAGCCATTTTATATTTTAAGCAACCGAGAGCAACGTGAACAAATTCTTACAATGGTGATGCTTAAATGTCTGCTACGAATTCCTAACCGAGCAAAAGGCAGGTTCTGCGAAAAGGAGGTACTGATAACCACTTGAACAAATCAATGAGCGAACGATGGAACGAAAGCGAATGAATGAATAAATGAAATATTAGCGCCGAAGTTCCATCGGTATTTGTCTGAATGGTGCGTAAGCTTGGGTTTTTATTTGTCGATTTTTGTAGCTTTCCTTGGTTCCAGCCTTCCATAGAAAGTTGTGCTGCCGCAGCACCGTTCTGGCGCCTTTCATCTTCTTCCTAACGTTATCCAGCGTCTAGAAAAAGGAATGAATGAACTTTATTTAGTCCGGCAGTTTCCTTCGGGCGAGGCGGGGGAAAGAGGGGATTAACCCCTGTCCCGTCCCCCCTCCGTCGATGACGATGGCGGTGCCTCAGGTGACGGCTTAAAGTCCTTGGACCCGGGCGGGGTCTTCGGCTTGCCGGACAGCCGGAACCTGGTCGGTCAGCTTGTCGCAGATTTACAATATTTGCTCAAGTGGAAATTACTGTACAAGATTGAAGCCGTGCCTCGGAAAAGATGGCAGCTGCCACCGCCATCTTTGTAGGGGTCCTATTAGCTGTCGGCGTGCGGCGAAGGAAAGGGTGCTTTCTCCTCGCATGCCTGACACGTTTATTACGGCAACATTTTCCGTTCAGATAGTGCCCCAAGTGCGTCTTGGTGTTACGGTAAGGCTTGCTGGTGTTACTGGTAAGCCTTAGTAAGCCTCGAAGTCTCGGCAAATTTCATTGGAGATCAAGTCACTAATACTCATCTCAATTCATACACAGGAATTCCGGAGATCACTTTTAGTTCACCGTTTTTCGCACCACGTGGCGTACGGACCTTAAAAGTGCAAAATTCGCGCGATGATGCATGCCGTGTGGCGGACAAAACAATACATATAAAAAAACTCTCAGTTTCGCCGCAACAGCGAAGCAAAGGATGCGATAGAAAGAAATTGGAACGTCCCACGTCACACGAAGAACGACAAGGAGCTCGATACTTGCAGCGCGCCGCTGAAGCACAAAGAAGGACGCTCGAAAAGAACGCACAGGTATACACAACAAGCGTCAACTAACGAATGTCATAGTCCGTAGACTCATAGTCCGTAGACTCAGTCCGATCCTGACTAGGGTGCAGTGGCGTAGCCAAGGAGGGGGGGGGTTGGGGGGGTTCAAACCCCCCCCCGAAATTTTTCACTTTTGCTTGCGTATATATGCACGCACACATACAAACGCACGCACGAACATACATAAAGTATGGTTGAACCCCCCCCTCCCCCCCCCCCCCCCCGACAAAAATTTCTGGCTACGCTACTGCTAGGGTGTACGCCTGCACGCAGAAAATCCGGCCAGAATACGGGCGCTGCTAGTCACTTGGTTACGCGGCTCCGCAGGCGGCTTCGAGAGGAAGGGGCGCAATTATAAGTGCCCTATTGGAAAAACACAAATACTGGGCATAGTGGAAACCACCATCCACCATTATAGTGGATTAATGTAGTGGGTGGCATAGTGGATGGTGGCTAAATAGTGGATGGTGGTTGAATAGTGGATACTGGATGGTGGTTGGATAGTGGATACTGGATGGTGGTTGGATAGTGGATAGCGGATGCTGGTTGGATAGCGGATGCTGGTTGGATAGTGGACAGTAGTTCAGGTGGGTAGATAGTATACTGTGTGCAAGGTATGTAGCAGGTACGAAATGGCGGGTATATTAGTCAATGAAACATTTTTCTCTCAATGTTCTTTCTGTTACAACTGAAAACATATCTTCCTGTTGCATAAGGCACACAAGTTAAGCACAGAAAACAAATTGTTGACTTGTATTGCAAATGTGTTATCAGGCGAAACAGGCACAATAATAGCCTGTTTACACCAATCAAGGAACAGCCTGACTCAGTGAATAACTTTATTCACTTTTCTACATTTCTTGGTGTTTTGCTTACACGTTTGCCTATACAAGCAGCTTCTGCAGAAAACCCTAGTAGAAAACCTTCCCAAGAGCGTCACGGTTCTCCCTCGGTGGCTCTATTTGAAGTGACTACAAAGAAATGCATTTCTCCAAGACCCTGAAAAACATTCAAAAAGCATCATTAAAAAATAGAAATGCTTTGTTTTGGTAATCAACACATTAATGCGGCTTACGTACACTGCTCCTTTCGCACAATAAATACATAGTGAGTCCTTGTTGTAGGCATTGCATGTTGTTCGGCTAGTTGGTTCACAGATATAGGAGACACGTTCAATTCTGGGTGAAGACAACACAGAAATAAACACACACATGAAGCGCACGGTGTTTGTTTTCTGCGCTTCATGTGTGTGTTTCTATGTTTTAACGTGTTGTCGTCGCGTAGTTTAAACGTGTCTTTCATGATGCAGTATGATAGCACCACAAATTACTACAGCTGGTTAGCTATTAACGGGTGTTATAATTTTTTTTCGCGAGCTGACGTAAACGGAATAGTGTCGGCATTCCGTGCCGGGACAATTACTTGCCCTCGCAGCAGGCCGGTAGCGTTAGCTTCATGGCAGCTCTTGAAATAAATCTCTTGAAAACCACAAGCGGGTTAGTTCAGTAGTCAAATAACCTTCCCCTCACAAAATAAACACGCGATCCGCTAGCCCAGCAAGACAAAAAAAAAAAACGAAACCAGAGCTTAAACTTTCATCCATTGCAGCGGCAAATGAAATTCACAGTGGACTATGCCGAAAGCCGGCCTACGGGGATACACAGCCGGCCAGTTTTCGCTGGCGCTGTACTGCCGACACCCCCACCACCCCGCCTTCCCCCGACACCCACCTTCAACAATTCGTTATCCTTGAGGGGCGGATTCTGAACAAATTCCTGTTCTATCCAACATAAAAATTTATCAGTGCACAAAGGTGCTAGCATAAACAATGTTAATTATTGCTTCACCAAATGACACAAAATAACCGATAAGCAAACATCGACCAATGCAACTTATCGCGCCTCACCCATTCCCTGTCCCTAACCCGGTGCTACATCACCGAAATTGCTACAGCACAACCCGGTGGCTGTAGCAATAATTTTTTTAGTTCGGTTATTTCAAGTGCAGTGACGGTTTTTTGCTAAATACCTGTGTAAGATGAGCACCTTTCTGTCGAAAATTTTATCTCTGCTTTCAGCTTTATGGCGGGTAGTGCGTCCGTCTCACATATACGAGCACCTTAAATTTTAACGGTAGCGATTAAGTTCTTTACAAACGTCGTGTGGTAGCAGGTTCAACACAACTGCAAGAGCATTCAGT
This sequence comes from Rhipicephalus appendiculatus, assembly GCA_030522465.1. Classification (NCBI taxonomy): domain Eukaryota; kingdom Metazoa; phylum Arthropoda; class Arachnida; order Ixodida; family Ixodidae; genus Rhipicephalus; species Rhipicephalus appendiculatus. The sequence goes on from JALIZH010022508.1 coordinate 7,896, forward strand.
ACCGCCGCATTCAATATCTGTTGGCTATAACGCATCGAGCAATAATAATGCATAACATGCATAGAGCAACCTACCTTTCTGAAGAAAACATGCTGGCAGTGTACACTTGCGACGTACGGCAGTCTTCAAATGGCGTGACGAGTCGGCGTCGGCCGCTGACGACCCCGTTTGCGGGCATATCCGTCGGTCTCGCGGCAATGTGGTGAGTTCCCGATGCGCACGAACTGTCACGTCGACTCTCCACGCCACAGAGCGCGTTGCGAGAAACTATTCCGGCGCTGTTCATCGATAATATGCGGAAGCATTTGAAGACGATATATTCCAAGAGTAATCACGTTCATCGCCAGCAAAGCAATCCTACTTGGGGAGCTGGCGGCTGCTGATCACTCAGTTTGCACATACCGCATATCATATTCATTCAAGCAGTTCCGCCTAAGTCAATGACCGCAACATAAAACACACAACGATGGCCCGCGCAAAAATCAACCGCATCAGCACAAACACCATCACCACGCCATGACCACGTTGTAGCAGCGCGGCGCCATGACAGGAAAGAAAAATGCGAGAGGACGACAGCGGCGACCCCTAGTAGTCACGGCCTCAGCGCCCAACGAATTTCACTTCCGATGCTGTTGGGCGTGCGTCATTGCCGCCATGACAGTTTGGCGCAGCTTCTCCAGCATGGTACAGTATCATTTTCCTCAGCCACCATTCCCCTCGCTGCTTTCCAGCATCAGCGCGATAGTGGACGCATACTATCCACCATCGTCCACTATCCTTTCCACCATGTACACTATGCCATCCACCACTGTACACTATAAACACCATGATTTCCAGCATATCCAGCATTATTTCCGCTATAGCCACTATCTTTTCCAGTACCCACTATGGCAGTTTTTCCAATAGGGTGGCTTTCAGAAGAGCCGTGTCGATACTTCGGCGTCATTTTAGATAAATATTTTCTGCGTAGATGCAGCCTGCGCTAACGCGTACCGTCTTGTCTGTAGGCGGCCCTGATGCGGTTGCGGAATATGATATACATTTTCGGCACTGTAATAGCAATTTACGGCTGCTTCGCAAAACAATGCATCACTGGGTCTAATTAGAAGATGAACGTGAATGCATTTACACACAAGTGTTGCATCAGCGTACAAACTACATACAGCAGAGGAATCGAACTATTTACCACAAGCACCGAAAGCAGACGCCGTAACCACGGTCACAAGCTTGCCTGCTTTTTCGCAGGCTTTAGAGTAAGGCGGCGCAAAATGCGACAAAGATTTGAAAATAGTGAATATCTTTTTATTTCACTCGTTACCATTAAACGTCAATGCAGAAACTTTCCTTTGGGTACAAGGTATGTGCTACATAAATATCATCATGTTGCCACAGTTCAAAAGTTTATTTTAAAAATCACGCCATATTCACGAAGTGAATGATGATGAGTGGGCGAAGCTCGATCGTTTTCATCCATGGCAGAAAGAGAATGTGTGGTCTGGAACGCGCTTATACTTCATCGTCATCAGCGTCATCGTTATCACGTGTAGTGGGTACAATCCACTATACTGGAACGCGCTTATACTTCGTCGTTATCACGTGTAGTCGGTACATTCCACTATACTGCGTCATCGTCAACTTTTTCACGTGGAGTCGGTACATTCCACTACACGTGGCTACCTACCTACCTACCTACTATGAGAACTGCAGAGGAGGGACAGACCCACACCCTAAGGAGCTTCGCCCCTAAAATAAATTTAAAAAATTGGGGGGACCCTTAAGCTTCGCCTTTAAGAGTTGAACGCGATAGCGGTATCCCGTCCCTACTGCGTACTTCAATCACTTAGTGCATACTATGTAATGGGTAGTATGCTTTAAACCAGGAGAAATTATGCGCGGCAAATGTGGGAAATGTTTTCGAACTTGCTATGCACCCACTACGTGGTGTTAAGGGAATACGCGCAGTAAGGTGTGTGCCGTTTGTAATGGGTGGCTGGCATAAACTATGGAATCGTTATGATAGTCACATATTCTGACGCCCGATGGCAATGTACGCTTGTACCACGCAATATTCCTGGGATATTACATGTTATATTGTGAAGCCTATATAAAGGACGCTTGTGTTTGCGAAGCATGGAAGTTATTTTCACTGCATTTCCAAGCAGAGGAAGTTATTTTCACAGTATTTCCAAGCAGAGGCATGGCTGTGTGGTAGAACACCTGTTTTCCACGCAGACGACCCGGGTTTGATCCTCACTCGGACCCGAAAATTTTTATTATTTATTTTATTTGCATCTTTCTCGATTTTTCGGTCACGGACAAGATGATGATTTTTCGGTCACGGACAAGATGATGATTTTTCGCTCACAACCAACGACGCCGACGCCGACACCGACGCCGACGCCGGAATTTCTGCGAAACGAGCTCTTTAACGTTATCGCGTTAAAATTCTCCAGATGTCTCATTTTGCCCCAACCTACGTGGCCAAACGAGACAGTGTGAAAAAAATTGTTTTTGCAGTAGAAGCATGTGAAATTCACTCCGTGGGCCCTCACGCAGTCTTCATGAGCCCAATCCTTGCACTCTACGCATTGAATCCAGACGGAACCCGGTGCTGTGTTGCTCCAAACTCCTTGCAAATCAAATACCGCCAGTCTTTCTTTGTGCTAATATTGTCTTTTCTTGAATGCTTGCACTTCATCGGATTATTCAACGATTGAAGTCTAGATATGTTCTGACGTATCTTCTTCACCTCTTTTTGCGTTTTGATGCCGAACTGCACAGGCGTTTCGTGGCTTTCAACTTCGTCCGCCGGGCTGTGTGAGGTGATGAATTTGAAACTGCTCTAGATTAAGATTTTCTAGCGCTTCCTTTTTTTTTGATTTCGCTATTGCAGAAATGTCATTAAAGCTCCCTCTCAAGACGTGTTTTTGAACGGCTTTACTTGGAGATTTTGTCAATTCTTTGATGCACCTCTCGAGAGCATCCATGGAAACGCGGAACAACCTCGACACAGCGCGAATGAAGCGAGTCCTGTCCTGAGCAGCAATTAGTCCTTTTTCATGTCGTTTTCCTCCCAGGAAGCTCTATATAGTGTTCTCTTGTACGTATAAACCCTCCTAAACAAAGAAATATAATATATAATGAGTGCAAGTAAATGGTTCACTAAAAAAGCCAACCTCTAAGGCAATTCGATGACTTTTTGTCGCGTTTTGCCCCTCTCACATGCACGAATTCAAAAAAAAAAATTCCGCTTTGGCTCCCGGCACCAAACGAACTAAACTTTTGGTGGTATGTAGCTAGTAGTATAAAGTAACAAAATAAATACTTGCGTTGTGTTACAGACGCAGGAGTAGCTTCATGCTCGGGTCCGAAAATATGGCCGAGCAGAATTTCGCCCCTTTTTGACGGCTCACGAACACATTGACACCTGCTGCGTAATTTTTCCCGCGCGAACGCTGTGAGCAATCATCAAATTTTACACATAAAAAGGTGGACAACTAACAGCAACTATCGCTGAAATAGAGACACAAAGAAAAGTACCTTTTGTATTAGCTATAGAGGTCGGCAAAATCAAAATGTCGCGTTTTGGCACGCGTCTCATTTTGCCCCGCCTTATCCTATACATTTCCCAAGCGGTTTCGAAACAGCCGGTGGAGCCTGTAAGTTATGTCTTTGTACCACAAGCATGTGTTGGAGCGAGTATTAGGCTAGTAAACACTGTCTGCCGGATATGTGTCGGGACGCACAAAAAAATGCTTAACGTGTCTTTTTGAGTGCTCCACCATAGATCGCGATATTTCAATTACAAGAAATTCGGAGATAGCAGAGTGATGAACGTACCTTCAGGTTACGAAACCTACGCATGTGTATTCCAATGGCCTGTGTTGTTGAGCAATTTTGGTTATTTGTGCCGTGATCCACGCGAGTCTTGGTGGAAGCAGCGCGTTCTCAGCAGTTCGAAGACAATGTGCGTTCGCATATTAATCTTACATCTGTAGGTTTCATAATAGTAAGGGTATTTTATCGTACCTACACCAATATTACACTTCAGCTGCTTAAAGAAATTATCGTGCTGCTCGGGCACGAGTAAACGGTAATTAGAGATGCTACTAAGGAAAAAAAACTGACATCTAAAATCACTTCTGTCGAAACAACTTATTTTGCTTGAAGATTAGCAATCATTTATCGTTGCATCTTCGATCACACCGTCCGTTTATTAGGTGTAAAATAAAAACGTATTTAAGAAGCGTGGCTGAGATAGAAAACGGAAGCACCAGTACGCTGCTTAAAACCAAAACTCGCACTTATTGTGTGGATTCATGGGTGCGCCTGCCGCGCAGCCAAAGGTCCACGAGAACTCGGGCATGTTCATGAGAGGCACTATGCATCGTGAACGGAATGGGGCATAGCGTTCCGTTGGTACGCTGTACTGGGCGCACCATTTCGCGCAATAGTTGATGAAGAACAGTTGCTTCGCCGACATATTTAGGCCGGCGAGTGTTTCATCCACGTACTCTGTGGACAACGTGGTGAAGGCCGTGTACGCGATCCTGGTTCCCACCAGGTCAGCCAGGTTTTCGGAGTCAACCGTGTCGTTCAACATCTCCTGACGACGACTTAGGGACAGCTGCAAATATCGTCGCCATTATGAATTAGGTGGTTATAGGAAGTGCAGCACTAATGTAAAAAAAAAGACATCAGATAAGATGCAATGGGTTTGCTGAGTTAACATGGAGAAGTTCTACTGTGCGGCACCATGTTTTATGCCGCATACTCGAACAGCAGCGGCTGTGACATCACCAGATCTTGATAATTTGGTTAAAATATATGAATAATACAAACAGGGCACTGAATAACAGCGAAGGTTTATCGCTAAACAACGGCGATATATAGGAAGCACGTATCTGCGAAGAACAAAGAAACACAAGAAGAAATTCACATACATGTGATACAGGCCGTATACAGCAGTGATAATCAGCTCTAGCACACCATCAGGAAGCTGTCACACTAGTACCACAAAAGATCTAATTTCAGTGCAGTCAAGGAAAAGCGTGAGCGTGCGTTTAATTTCCCTTCACTGCATTGAAATTAGGTATCTAGAGGGTACTAGTGTGACAGCTTCCTGGTAATGTGACCAAGGTGATTATCATTGTTCTATAGCCTATATCACATGTAGGTGCATTTGTGCTTGTGTTTGCCTGTTCTGCGCAGATACCTGCTTCCTATATTGTATATATTGCCGTTGTTTCACAGTCAGCCTTGGTTGTTAGTCAGCACCGTGTCTGTGTCTTCATCTTGTCCCGTCTTAAGCGCTGGTTTACCCTACGTCTACAATGCACCAGTCAGCCCAATCAAGCACACTGCACTCTGATCGGTAAAATTCAGTGCACAAGAAAGTAGCCAAGAAGTACGCAAGTCTCCAAGGCGTTTTTTAGCAGCCACTGACATAAAAGAGTAGAGAAATTGACGCAGAGTAGCCAAATATGGCAACGCTGCTTTTGCATTCGCTCTTACTGGACGTCTCTGAAGTGCTCCATAGTAGCGCTCTTCCGCGCTCAGTTTCGGGTTTGCTTAAGAAATTGGGATGATTGGGTCATTCGCCTGAAGTTATCAGTGTGAATGGAATTTGCGCAAAAAGACACGAACACGAAGGGGAGAAACCACGAGACAAGTGCCATGACAGTCACTTTTTATCGGAGACGGCGCTATAACCACATACTACATCCAAGCATACTGAAGCTACACAGCAACGGCACGCGCAGCCTGAAGCACGATGTCGCTTTTATACACATAACACAAGTGTTGTGCGTATACTTAATGAGTGCTCTTTTCCTGCGCTTGTCTCATGGTGTCTCCCCTTTGTGTTCGTGTTTTTCTTTGCGCAAATTCCATTGACAATGCAATACAAACTCGCACAATGCTCTGTTCTTCTAAGTTATCAGTGTCCGCTGTTTGGAAATCTCAAAGCAGCAACAGGTACTTCGCAGGAAAGGCCTCAATTCTCCCAATAGACCCGACCGCCTGCCTCTACTAAATACTTCGATTTCGTTGCTTATTGCCGTAATCGATTTCTCTGGTCATGTTACAATGTCTTCCGCCGCAGCAAAAAAGTCTTTCAAGTGATACTGAACAAAATTATTGCGGTCAAAATTTTCAGCCAAATTTAGCAGCTTACTGACGGCGGTTACACAACTGCTTGAAATAGTACCTGACCTTGCCTTTCGTTTAGACAAACAAAGCCATATTGATATATTATTTCTAGATTTTCAAAAAGCGTTTCTCCCGGTGTGACACCGTAAGCTACTAATCAAATTAAAACCAATTCTGAAAAACGACTCCTTATTGGCTTGGATAGAAGCATACTTAAGCTGCAGGTACCAGTGCATCATGGTCGGTGCAAGCAACTCTCCGTCCGCGCCAGTTCAATCCGGCATACCTCAAGGATCCGTCGTGGGGCCTCTTTTCTTTTCGTTTTCATAAGTAATATCGACCGTGAAATACCAGTTAAGATAAGGCTTTTTCGCACACGACTGTGCGACTTATCAAGAATTGAACGCCTCCAGCGACTAGCTTCTTTTAAACAACTCTTTATCTAAAATTCAGGACTGGTCCGCGAAATGGCAAATGAACATAAACCCGAAAAAATGCGTTGTCATGACCGTAACCCGCAAAAAAATCATTTAAAATTTCAATACAACCTAGGCAATCACTACTTCTCGTTCGTCTCACACATACGTACCTTGGCCTTGTCATCACATATGATTTAAGATGGAACGTTCATATAGTTTACATTGAGAAAAAGGCTTTGAGAAAACTAGGTTACTTAAGGGGAGATGCGGGTCGAAAAACGCGAGTTTTCTAAAAAATTATCGATTTTTTGTTTTCACCTGTTTTGTTAAGATTAGTACCTCTACTGTTCTGAAAAAAAAAATCTATGTCGAGACTCAACTGGAAATGGTTTAAAATTGCGTCTAAAGAGCACAAGGTGGCTGTCAAAAGGCCGAAAGTGTGTCATCTTCGAGCACCTTGCCGCTGATAATGCGCCGCTGCTCGCCATTGTCGACCGCATGGGGCGAAGAGCCGAGCCTCACTCTTCAAATAACGACGGTTTCCCGCGCTGCTGCAGCGCAAGAAATAATAAAGAGAAGCACGCTTTTGCCGCGCTTTTCGAGCGCCGCGACTGGCTTTTAAATCACGTGGTACGGATCGGGGGCCGCCATTGGCCGCTGCGCGCCTGTGTGTGCTGTGAAGTCTACATGCAGGATCCGTGTCTCGTCGAGCAGCGCAGTTGAACAACGATTTTCTCGAGTGCTTATCCGTTATGGATGAAGAAAACCGTGGTAAGCGCGGTCACCGGCCTGTGAAGTTTCACTCGGCGCACAAATTTCGAGGACGCCGGCGCAAATCAAAGCCAAACACTCAAACCACGAAAAGATCGTCTGCTGCCGCAAGGTGTAGTGGCAGTGACGCCGATGCGTCCGACGAGTTTGCCGTGGCATTCGAATATGTGAGTGCCTCCCGGAAAAAGATCGGACTCTTCGAAGACGAAGAAAAATCACAGACATGTTGTGGAGATGGCCACTGCTATGGCTGTTCTCTGGTTCAATCGAGGGCACTCCAGTTTTGAACGTGTTCTGGAAGAGCTTGGCGTGATCCCGCCTCACGATCTGGTTGCTCTTGGCACATCACGGGACAGCACGCGTCAGAAAAAAATGTCTCAAAAACTAACAGGAGAAGCAAGGGCTCGTCGGCGTGCGCTGAAGAAGAAATCTCTTGTCGAGGAGTCAGCTCGAAAGAGCCGCGAGGGCCAAACCTATGGTGCTGGCGCATTTTAATGGCAGTGGCCTCTACAAGGAGGATTGTTCTTTCTTGTGTATAAATTTCATCGCACTTAATGAAATCTTTGATAAATAAACCTGCCATTTTGACTTTAAAACTCATTTTTCTCAAAACACAAATTTTGTCATTTTTTTCAATGTGCCCCTCCTTTTTCGGGTACTTCTGGTGCTCAGATCTGCATGAAATTTTGCCCAAACATTTTCCAATGTATGATAAATACAATTATCTTGTTTAAGTTTCAATATTCTTATTATATAATTAAAAACATTATGTAAACTTTTACTCGGGTAGGAGAAATATGAACTTCCCACGTAAAAATTTTTCATGTCTAGTACATATTTTGTATGGACTTCCTAGTTAGTTATTTGCATTCTACACTTTATTTGAAACATTATGAACTATCTATGGTAAAAAATTATTGAAGTTTAGTTATGAAAAAGAGGGGGGGGGCAAAAAAGCTTAAGTTTTTCATTTTGTCATGTTGCAAAACTAAAAGTATGCAACTTGCAAGAATTCTAATTATATATTTGAAATCAGCATAAAAAGTTCTATAAGCAGCTCAAGTGTCATTGCTCTAGGGCGAATATTAAAAAAAAAGTGTCTTCGAGTAGCATCTCCCATTAAGACGGGAACTAGCTATAGCAACCCGCGAGACTAAACTACTCGCATACAAAACGTACGTAATACCAATACTAGAATATGCGTCGGCTGTATGGGACGCGCACGCACAAGCTGACATACAAACTTGAATCAATACAGCGAAAAGCTGTACGGTTCGTATTTATTGCCTACCGACACGACCAATGTGCGTCAGATCTTTAGGAAAGCGCTAAACTGGAAACTTTGAATTGGAGACGTTGCCACGAAATACTGAAGTTGGTCTACATCATTTATAAAGACAAGCTAGCAATTCAGAAAACCAATTACATCGAACCAATTTTGAGCCGCGAAACGCTCTCCTCCCACCCTAAAAAGAGTTGGTGAGCACATCTGCCATACAAACATATACAGGTCCTCTTTTTTCTCCGTACAATGAACGAGTGGAACAAATTGCCACCAAAGATTCATGAAAGTGTCGATCTGAAATCATTTCTTCTTGCGTTACCTGCTCCATCTGTCTGATAGTTGCTCCTCCATTTCTTTTACAGTGCGCTTTATTCTTGTACCCATCTTAGTCAAACTGGTTGCCTGATCAATTTCTCCCGCTTGTACACTATCACACCCGGTTGTATTTCTTGCATGGTGCCGACTTTATTTCTTCTACAGGTGGTACCTGACGCTGCAACTTTTTTTTTTACCCGCACAGCAAAACCTGCTGTGCACTACTTTGGACGGTTTCTTTTATTGCTTTGTATGGCACGGCAGCTGTTGAGATTGTGTAATGTATTTCGTGCTTTTTGCTTTGTGAATCAACGCGGGTTTTTCTAAACACTATCTATACTGCTGTATAATCCGGTCAATATTTGTCATACTTCCTGCATGCTGTTATGTTCATTGTACCGCCCACCCCTGCCCATAGTGTGGCATTCAGACTGGCACTATTCTCCTAAATAAATAAACAATAAAAAAGACGGCAGATCCCAGGCACTGTGGGAATCGATGTAATGCGAAGCAGCCAGGAAGGAGCAAATCATGCTTTACATAATTTTCATGTCATGTTTTACATGTTAGGACCTGTCATTTATGTTCGTCACACAGTCACGTCGCGCAATACCTTTTTTAGTGTATATCAGGCTAGCGAACTGGACGGAAGCGCACCATGAGCGTGGCATGTAACTGGCGTTTTAGATGACATGCATGCCAATATTTTCATGTTACCAACTGCCACTTAAGTTCGTTATACAGTCATGTCACTCCATACCAAATTTGGTGTATATCAAGCTAACGAAACGGCCGCGAGCGCGCCGTGAGCGTGGGGTGCAAGTCATGTCGCACACCACAAGTCATGATTTCCATATTACCACTTGTCGATAATGTTCGTCCTACAGCCCCGTCACTAAATACCAAGTTTGGTGTATATCAAGCTAACGAAACGGCCGCGAACGCGCCATGAGCGTGGAATGCAAGTCATGTCGCTCATGACATGTCATGATTTCCATATCACCACTTGTCATTTATGTTCGCCATACAGTCATGCCAATACCAAATTTGGTGTATCTCAAGCTAAAGAAACGGCCGCGAGCGCGCCATGAGCGTGGCATGTAAATCATGTTGTTCATGACATGCACGTCATTATTTGCATATTGCGAGCTGTCATTTATGTTTGTCATACAGTCACGTCACTCAATCCCAAATTTGGTGTATATCGAGCTAACGAAACGGCCGCGAGCGCGCCCTTCCGCCTGTCACACTTTTCTGTTTGTTTTGTTTTCGTCGGCGGCGGTTGAGGGTTGCATACGACCTTCAATAGTGATTCTGCTACAGCCTGAAGCAACGCCTGCATGAAAACCTGCATTACGCAGCCGATTCCTCTCGGAAGAGAAACTATCTCTAACGTTATGGTGACATGATTTGGTCAAAAGATGACCTTAAGCATGCCATTTAAGCTATGCCCCTCTTCACAAGCTTCGAGTGAGAGTAATCAAAAGGCAAAAGGCGTTTTGTCGAGACGCGATCAGGGGGGCTACTTTGTAAGTGTTTTATCTAGAACGGAAAGGATCGAACAAAAGGATGAGAGGGAGCCGCACGGGATTGGTCGAGGCTATTCTGACGGTGAAGACGTGAGAATAGCTACGGAATGTGCATAGAACGGGCGGAGGTCCCGTTCTATCATTTCCTTCATGCGTTCTATTGATAGAATGGATATAAAATGGTCTCCGTACAACGTTGATTGGCTTGAAACGTATGCGCTTGAGTCCGGAGAATCGAACTAGCCTGTTTTGCGCCTGGCTTACCCCATTCCCGCGCCGACAATCCCCACCGAATGACTCATGAAATTGTGACACCACCTAGCGTGCACTCAAGACATTAACACAAATAAATTGTTAAAGACATCCCGCTCTGTAATTTCAAGCGGGAGGAAAGCTCCGCTCTCATTTCACTGCCGTGAAATGAGAGCGGCGACTTTCCTCCCGCTCAAGCTAATTATGTCCCCGCTGCTTCGCATCCACACATGGATCCCTTTAGCGGGAGATGGGGAATTTTTTAGGGGCGAAGCTCCTTAAAGCGGCTCCCGTTCGTCCCTCGTCGTAGTCGTAGTGCGTAACCAGTCTTACGCTTTGACCTCCAAGGTGGTGCCGGTGGGAGATTTCTCCTGTGCGTTGTTGAACAATAAAAAAATTCGCAGCGTGCGCGTTAACTAAAAGCCGAATTCTTCTGTCTCTCATTCCCCATTAGCAGCCATTGGCATGTTCCAGTAGGAAACGTTAGTAGAAGTAGAAGTGTTAAAAGCCGACTTCTGCTGTCTCTCATTCCCAGTAGCAGCCATTGTTTACCTCCGAGGTAGTGCCTGGTGAGATTTCTCCTGTGCGTGATTAAACAATAAAAATTTTGTTCAAAACGCCGTTGATTGATGAAATAAACCAACGAAAGACGCCAGATGTTTTCTAAAAGCAAAACGAAAAGACGCCAGATGTTTCTAAAGCAAAACGAAAAGACGTCAGCTGCTTAACGAAAGACGCCAGGTGTTTTCTAAAGCAATGGTTTTATAATCCAAACCATATCGCGATACAGGTTTGTAGTTGACGATGCTCGTTGCCGTCGGTGTGTGCTCGTATGCAAGAAAGCACTTAGCTTACATTTCACCGACCACAAAGCGGTCATAATGAAAGGAACAACGGAAACCAGCAATAAAAGTTTGATAAAACATTTAATCAATCGTTTCACGTCAATTTTATCGGGCGAATTAACGGAAGAAATTTCACGGTTTAACCGATGATTACTTCCAGGAGCTTCGCCCAATCTGATCATCATTCACCTCGTGGATCTGCCGTCAATTTTTTATTTCTCCATTTATGTCGCTACGTCTTAGCGAACGCTACTACGTTTACACTTGGTCGCCTAGCCTGCATTGTAGACGCTACAATGCACATGAGGTTGTTATTACTGATTAGACGCGATGCCTAGGCTCTTTTGAAAAACGAATGGCGCGAAGCGCAGTGCCAGAGAATGTGGGGCAGGTGACGGCTCCTTTACAAAAGCGCCGTGGAATCACACGTGTGCTGCACGAAATCGGCTGCATTCTACCTATTGATGGCACTGGAATATGATCACCGGTGCAGAATGTTCGCTGTGCGCTCGCCTCGACTATACGCACATTGGCTGTAAAACATGGCACCTGTGCGCATTGAAGGCTTTTGACAGGACATTCAACCGATTCAACCTCCTTTTGAATGCCTCGTAACGTGACTTCATGCTGATGTGACCGAAGAGGGGGTACAGGTTGCCGCCCAGGCTCCGGCAAAGGAGAACTCTTGCGAGGCTTGCTTAAACAAAAAGGCAAGCTTATTTACATATTTACAAGAGTAAACAAACTAGGCATAGAGACGCGCCTTTATATGAGAAGAGTTCGCAAGCGACAAGAGGCCCCCAGCGCACTCTCGATGCGCTCCTTTTATATCCGTCCGTGCGCGCGCGTCTCGTCAAGTCTTTTCACAGGACGCGGACTGCGTGTACCGGCAGCGCCGATGCGCGTTCCCTGCAGCGCACAAGAACACCTCTTGCGTTCCTACTGGACGCGGACTGCGTTTGGAAGGCATGCCGATGAGCATCCCTCGCAGGCCGCCTTGCCGGTTATAACAATGCTCAATAGGAAACCCTTGATGTATCCCACTAATGCTCATTCGCTTTACAGAAGCTGTGTTATGAGTGGGGCCATAGGCGTGCGCACGGGAAGGGGGGGGGGGGCTTTCCTATTCGCCTAAGAGGGGGGGGGGGCGCAAAATCTGCCCCATGCATTGACACACCGGGGCCAGGGGGGCACTGCGATGATCCTTTGCCCCCCCCCCCCCCCTCTTGATGGGGAACCCTGCGCACGCCTGAGTGGAGTCGATTGTGAAACTTACGTGTTTTCTTTTCTTTATTCTTGCTGGTGGTGCTGGCTACTGGTTGCTATGTTTTCTTTAGCATGTAATTGGTGAGTATATGTTGGTGCGTAACTAATCACGTGAAACGTTCTCGCAAGAATCACGTAATTAGCGTATCTACTCACGTGCCATGTTCCCGCCAAAACTGCGTATTATCACGTAGAACCTAACGCCATTTTGAAACACTTGGTAACAGCTTGCAAGAAACCTCGCAAATACGTAGCCAAGCTGGTATAACATGCTAGGTGACCACCAGCTCCGCAGTGACTCAGTCTCGCGCAACTAGCGCAAGCTGCCGAGATATTTTTTCATAAGTTTATCGTGCTGGTTTCAAAGTTTTACCAACGCTGACCCTTCGCGTGGTCGCACCCGTGAAATCCATGCGCCGGTGCGACAGCGCTCGCCCCTCAAAATCTACTATATAAACACATGGCACGTAAACGAAGCTACTGTGTCGAGAAAAAACGTTGGTTAACTATTATAAAGTGCGGCTCCTTTGCGCACACTATCGCCGCAAAAGTAATTATTTGGGACGCGCAAAAGCGGCAAATCGCACGCGCGCAATTCCGTCATGCTTGCTTGCAGTGAAAGAGGCGTCTGCTACGCGGCCCGCTTGCGGTTCCGACGGCCGCCGCTACGCGGCTTTCAGTGGCGCCCCTATAGGCGCTGCGCATCGCGGATAGAATATACTTACCAGTGTGCCGACCGCCGAACGCTTCGAATGGGAGACGCTGGTACCGTCGGTGACGCAGTCGGCTGCGGTCACGGAGTGAGAAATATTCCGTAGTTGCGGTAAACTTCTGGGCCGCTGCTCCTTTCGAGCAAGTAGCGTATGGTGTCTGCGCATGGCAGTCTGTGCGCGCGCTTCGCACAGAACATGTTCTGTTGACGGGACCACGATGTCGACACAGAAAACGAGGTGTAAAGACGATACCTTGTTTAATCCCTTAGTATTCGAGTGGATGCCGCTCAAACAACGAGTGGGTTTCATTATTCAGAGAGTTTGTGAACGCAGAACGTACGTTGAGCCGAGGGGGAGAAGAAGAATGAAGAGGGCCAATCGGATACTAACTCCGGCGGCTGTCGTTTGTGAGAAACACTTGAATAATTGCTTCACTGAGTGTGGTTAGGTGATTAAACAGATCATTAGTAAGTGTATGGTAATTAGCTATAAAGTTCTGTGAATTTAGTATTTGTGTACATGTGTGACATATAATAGTTTACTATGAAAAAAGAGGTTTTACTTCATCCTGAGAAACCACGTATTTATTAACTGGTGTTTTTTGAAGAAACACTCGGAATCGTGTAGCGTAAGAATGATAACTGCGTACGACCGTTTGCTAGTACGACGAAATCACATTCCCTTGATTACACTTTGCATCCAAACCAACGTTCCGCAAGGCGCGCGCTTGGTTCAGTACGGTCCCTACAGCTATCGCCGCCTGGTGAGAACCGGTGGAAAGCATCAGTCTCCGGGCGTGGCTTCCGAGATTAGCCGGCTGCGCGCCGTTGCTCCGGCCGTCCCATTCGCACGCAGAGCGCGTAATCGGAGAAAGCGGGAAAACCGCCGCACCGCGGCGCGCGCCCCCCATGGCTCGATGGCTCGCTTCCCCTGACGCGGAGACGCGCGGAGGGCGAAAGCTTGGCAATCGCAGCCTCTCTGCGACGCGTAATAGGAAATTGCAGCACACATATGTGCCGACTAAAGGCAAAATGTCGCTTACTGGTGCACTTGGGCTATTGTCTCTTCAATTCTTACGCAAACTTAGGACTGCGGGGTGAGGCACATCGCCACAAGACCGTTCACTAATGCCATAGGTTACGTTTTGCTACGCGCTTGTGATTTTCTTCGGGGACGGTTTGTATAGGAATACACACGGAATAGACACGAACGCTGGTAGGCGGCCTCACGTGTTGTACTGTGGCTGTTTATTTCCTGGTCTTTTTTTTTTTTTGCGCTACAAACCGTCCAGAGGTCGTGTTTATTATGTATGCGTTTTTCGCTCTACAAGCAACAGGCTTCAATTCGCAACAATCCTTCTTTTCTTTGCTGGTGTGGTAAAAACAAGCGATTTTCGTTTGCACATTCGCGTAGTGGCCTATTTTCATTCTGGAATTGTCGTATGCATGTTTTAATTCTGAAATTACATTTTTTTTAATGTGGATATGAAATAGATCTGCCAGTTTTCTTGTGTATCGTTGGTATGTAAGATTTACTTTGGCACTTCAACATAGGACGACGGAAGACATGAGGCGACCTTAATACAGTGTTATGTTTATGTGCTTAAACTATTTTTTACAATCTTTTCTTTTTTCTACACTCTTTTCTTTTTTTAATTTTTTTACCGCGAATCGCAGCGAGACGCGTGACTAATCTGCCTCCCGTTTCGCATGCGTTCGTATTCACGCGCCTTGCGCATCCTGCAGACGCCATCCGCGTTCCAGCGCTAAATTGACGGACACTATAAATTCCAAAGTGTGTTCTGCGAACTCTTGTGCCCATTGAGACGGGGTCGGTCAGAAGGGGAACGCGATGCGCGCGTCTCCCTCCTTGCATGAATGGACACGCTGGGCCGACGCTACGCAAGCAAAGCGCGAACGCTGTAGAGTGCGACGCGACAGGCGTTTGTTCGCGCCCCGGCGGCTACCTGGCACCGTTCCCACGGCGCGAACGGAGGGACGGACGCAAGGACGGATGCACGGACCGACGGACGGATGCTCGGATGCACGTACGGACAGGTGCACGGACGTTTGGATGGACAGATGCACGGATGGACGCACGGACGCACAGACAGATGGACGGACGGACGGACGGACGGACGGAAAGACAGATGCACGGACAGAGTACGGTCTATTTTGAACCTATATGCGCGCCATGAACGCTCTATGTACGGTAGATGTAACACCCGTGTTTCGGTCCGACAGACCTTCGACAACGGACATGGTGAGAGCCTAAGGAGCTTCATTCCTAAAAAGCACACCTACGTGTCGTCATATTTCGCGGCAACTTGGAAAACGCCGTTCGGCAAGCTTTCATGCAACCCAGATTAAATATTCCGCGCTAGCATCCTTTGCTGCCCAAATCGGCTTTTAAACGACCACTAAAGTTGCATAAAAAAGCAAGCAGCAACTTTTTAATAACGTACCCGAACTTCTTTGTAGCTGCAGTAAGGCGTAGATGCACGTTCACTGCGTGCTTACAACGTGTGTCAAATAGGCAACAACGTGCCAACACAGCTGATATCGTGACTGGAATTACTGAAATCGCACGCTATGCCGGGCAGACGAGCGCCGCTCGACACATGGGGAAAGATCGCCACCTCGCGGCGCCTTCAGGAGGCGACAAAATTACACTTCTCCGCTTGGCGAAGCGCCGAATGGGACGGCCGGAGCAACGGCGCGCCGCCGGCTAATCTCGGCTAATCTTTATGCCACCGCGACGCCCGCGGTCGGCATAAAAGTAAGTATATTCTAGGCACTATACCGTGGCTGCGGCCGGTCTGATAGCGTCCCTGTCGCGTGTACGGAGTCGATTGACCGAGTGCGTCCACTGGTGAAACTGCATCGACGCGCAAACTGCGCCTCGAGCGATAGCGTCCGTCCCTGTCGGGCTGTGCGCACTTGGTCTTTCCCTCCATGGACGCCGATGAGGAGACTCGCCGACAAGGACAGCGCTCGCTCGCCCGAGAGCGGCAGTACCGTCGAAGTGCAAAGGACGACTATGTGAATTGTTCAACCCCTGCTATAGCATACAGCAGACAAACCGCCACAACTAAGGGTAGCCCAAAGGTCCAAAGGGCTGGAGAGACACCAATGAAACGGAGTTATGGAGCCTATCCCGAGGTGCGGGCAATAAAAAGTGTTGCGAAAAAAGAAACACAAGGACAGGGCGTGCATTGCACTTCACGCGTTCGCTTAGAGTGGAGCTGCCCGCAAGTATTTTACCGGTAAATGCTTCCCCGTGGCAAGGCCTTTGTCAAAATAAAACGTCTGACGTGAGAAAAAAATATTTTAACGAAGGCCGTGCCATGGCCAAAAAGGTAAACGAGTAAAAATAAGCCATTTGTCGTAATTGTGCTCCTTCGTTTCTTCGACTACATGGGCAAAGGTCCTTCAGAAGTTTCTTTTGAAGAATGCATACATACATACATACATACATACATACATACATACATACATACATACATACATACATACATACATACATACATACATACATACATACATACATACATACATACATACATACATACATACATACATACATACATACATACATACATACATACATACATACATACATACATACATACATGCATGCATACGTGTGTGAAGCAAGCAGATAAAGCATACTCACGACTGATTTATGTGATTTCCGCAAGCAGAGCACCCTTTCGGTGTAGTGCTTCATGAACGTGTCCGTGACCCATGATTGACGTTCTATGCTTCGTACGTCAAAGGCGTGCATGAGCTCGTGTGCTATTATCTGAAATGGCAAAAAGTACTGTCGTTGAAGACAGGCACTTCACGCGTCTGCGAAGCACGATGAGCCGTTTCTGAACGCGCACTAATAGAGGTTACGTTTTTATGCACTATTTTACACCAGCAAGCTTGCTGATTTTATTTTTCATAGACTCACAGAATTATAGGGAGTACTGCAAGAGCACAGCAACTATATACTACTTCCGCCAGAGTTTTCTTACTTCTGTCGGGGAGTAGTGCAGAGTTAGCCGCGGAGGTTACTCTTTCCTTTAAGGTAGAGTAATGGAGACTCCGAACTCTCTGCTACTCAGTTGTAGTTCGTATTGCATGGAACTCCCGCGCCGACGTAGCATTAGCAGGGTCGGAAACTCTGTCTTAGGCAGACAGAGTACAAACTAGCGCGAGCTTCTGGCCGACGACGCACAGCAATATATTAATTAATATCTCATAACTATAAGCATCCGAGATCAGGCGCCACAGATGTCACTTTAATGGCACATTCACACTTGAGAAGCGAAGCGAAAACCAAAACGTCAAAGCGGCCGGAAAACCACGTCTGCACGCGTCGAAAACGTTCACATTTGTTCTGCCCCTCTTACATGCCACCGCCGCCTAGGTGCGTTTGCTCAAAGCGCGTCGGAAGTATGCTCATCGCTTCCTGTACAAACAGAACGCGCAAGAAAAAAACAGTTCATTCAGGTTAACGGATACCACACCTCTGCTATACAGCCACTCTCACTCGTCGGAATTGCAAACGGACGCGCGTTCTCTTAGCGATGATGAAACCACGTTTAAGAGCAAAGCTCTTAAAGCTCACAATAAAACGTCAAGAGTCCGTAAAAATTTACACCATCTTCCCAAAGGGAACCCTGATGGGATGCGAAGCAGCAGCGTTGCGCACGGGTGGCGTCACGGGTTGAACGGCGCTAACGCGGGTGCTGCGGTGAGCGCTGGAAGATTCGTTTGAAGCGATGGCTGGCGTAGGTCTTGTCGTTGCGCGTCAGGCGGCAGCTGCGGGCGCTCCGGCGAGCGCGCGGCAGGCGAGGGAGAGAGTGACGTCAACGCGCAGCTGCGGCGTGACCTACTTGGCACCGCTCCAACAGCTGCGGCGAGGGGAGCGCGTTGCGGCGCGTTCATCCGTACGCACGGAGGGACAGCGTTACACAGCCTAGTCAAATAGCTGCTTCACATCTAAAATTGGCCGCGTATCTGCGTGCTTCGCTGCAAATGTCGTCGAAAGACGATAGTCTTGTGCCGACCGTACTGCATGAGTACCACAATTTAATACCTGGGCTAGCCGGCCGGGATCGTTTTTCGGACGGTTCCTGGGCACGCTTGAGACGGACGCCGGCGCTTCTCCGCCGAAATTTGGTCGTCGGTCTTTTCTCTGCGTTCTCTGATCATGTCTTGTTGAGTGGATCGTATTTCATCAAGCGGCCATATATGTTTTGCCTTGCCTGAGACAGCGCTTTTCTACGTTGAATCAGCCGCATCTGGCTGGCATTGATAAAACAGAAGAGGACGCCATCTGCAGCGCTATCGGGGAACATCGGCTTGTGTTGAAGTATATATGCTGCTGCCAGGTGGCAGCACTACAGCGTCGAAATTAAATCACTGGGCGGAGACTTGTTTTATACACAGCGGCGCATTTTCAGCGCCGCGTAATAAACACTAGGATCTTTATAATTACGTATCTATAGATTTTGTTTTAAAGGAACACTGTGAATAGTACTAAGGTATTGTTGATGTGCCTCAGATATTCGTAATATTTGATTTTTAATTGCCCACGCTCACCCGTATGAACACATGCTCCTCGGTAAAGATTGGAGGTCGTAAGGCAGGGGCTTAAACTTTGGCCAGCTAGCTGAATCGAGCGACGTGCCGACAAACAGAGAAACAGACCAAAGTTTCTCCGTTTAGGTATCCCAAGAAAGACTATCGTCTTTAAAAAACCGTCCGCGCTGTTGCTTATCAGCCGCACACACCGACGGAGACAATCCGCGCAGCCGCCGCGCCGAGTTCGCACGCCGCGTGAGCCCAGTAGAGCGACGACAGGACCGCGCTTCTAACGGGGGTGCCACAGCCAGCTTTGCCCGTTAGTTACGGCGCTTGAGTTTTGGACGTTCTTGCATGGTTTGCGACACGCTGTGGTTCGACTTTACTTTGTCTACGCCAAGGAAATACCAATCATCAGCCAAGAAGGCCACGTTAAGCCGCTAAGATCAACCATCTTTGCTGTTTCTTAAGCTTTACACGGCTAGTGTAAACGTGTCCCTTTTTTATAGAAAGGGGCAAGTGTCCGAGGAGTTTATCTCCCCTCGCTCATATGACATTTAAGAGTCCTTGGGCCCTGGCGGCATTGCTTGCCTGATAACCTGTAGTTGGTCCTTGCTTCCTGGGCTAAGCAGCGTGGTTTCCGACTGCTCCGCGTTCATATATGTGCTGTTTTGCCCATTCACTGTGTTGGGCCAAGTGATTATAGGCTTGAGGTCCACGCGCCGATTTCAGTGTTTACATATAAATGAGGGTAGAGTGCTTGGCAATAATGATTAGAAAATATTAGATTTAGGTTGATGTTTTTTTGTAGTATAGGTGAAAGTGCTATCACTTGCTGTTCATTTAATGCCCTGCACAAGGGGAGAAATGTGGCATTGTTGCTAAGACATTAGGTAAGGTTTAGCACAATCAAACACAAGGACGAAAAGGGACGTCTCAACATGGGCGCTAACGTAGCGCACGTGTTGGGTCTTTCCTTCTCGTCCTTGTGTGCCATTGCGCTAAATATTACCTAATAACATTTAATGAAGAGTGTAATATCGGTAATATCGATTCCAGGGTTAATACGGTGCCTCCCCTAACCTTTGTTGTTTTGTAAATTCGTTATATTTGACCCTGCAGCCTCTGTCCGCAAGTGGGCTCCGCGTTGTTCCTGCCCCTGCTCGGCTCGCTAAATTTCGAGCTAAGGCGTGTGTGTGGTTTCTTTGCCCAGGAAGGGATGAGTGGGCGGGCTTCCACATGACATAAACTTCACGCTCTTCGCGGCAGTTGGTCATGATCCTTGGCGCCCCTTTCGCGACTCTTAGCGAAGTTATGAATCGAGGTTTTCAAGTCGCTAATTAGGACGCTGGCCGTTTTGACGGCAAGCACCAGCATTAGGGCCGTTCAGGGCTGGGCAGAGGTACTCAGAAAAGCATTCAGTAATACATATATCGAAATATACATGTGCTCGAAGCCTAAAATAAAGACCCTGAGATACATTTGTCCTTGACATTACGGGATTTTTGCACACACCTTTGCAGAGAGTGTAAAAAAAATTCCCCATCTCCCGCTAAAGGGAACCATGTGTGGATGCGAAGCAGCGGGGAGATAATTAGCTTGAGCGGGAGGAACGTCGCCGCTCTCATTTCACGGCAGTGGTCCGGGCGCTCATCGCGGCGCTGCACAGGAGAGAGAATGAGGCGCGCGCGCTCCGTCATTTTTCATACCGTGGAACTACCGTGGCGCCACCAGCGGAGTATGCAGCTGTCACACCACCTGTCGTGCTCGCCGCTCCGTAGAGGATTCCTAGAGGAAAGGACGGGGGGGGGGGACCGTAGGAGAGGAGAGAGAGGGGGAGGGGACGTGCATGCGCTGTGGGGGTGTGGGACGCGGGAGCCGCTACCGTAGAGTAGAGAATTCCTAGAGGAAAGAGGTGGAGAGGACGCGCACGCGCTGTGGGGATGTGGGACGCCGCAGCCACTCCGTAGAGTAGAGGATTCCTAGAGGAGAGAAGGGGAGAGGACGCGCATGCGCTGTGGGGATGTGGAACGCGGGCGCCGCTCCATAGAGTAGAGGATTCCTAGAGGGGAGAAAGGGGGGTGAGCGTAGGAGACAGAGGGGGAGGGGACGCGCATGCGCTGTGGTGGTGTGGGACGCGGGAAGGAGGGACGGAATAAGCCCCCTCCAAACACATGCAAGCAAGATCAAGGAATGGGGTAAACCTGGGCGACAGACACCACCTGCCTAGTCATTGCTAAGCAGCCTCTCTGTGCTCTCGGCCATGACTCTGATGACTGTGGTAGTGTTGATGGCCTTCATATTACAACAGTGTTCTGGTTCGCATAATGGGTGCTTCCCTACTTCATGAAAGTGGCCGGACGCGGGACGGGGGACGCGGGACGCGGGAGGGACGGACATAGCCCCGAGCATAAGATGCTTCGCATCTAAAAAAAACTTCCCCATCTCCCGCTAAGGGGAAGCATGTGTGGATGCGAAGCAGTGGAGAGATGGTTAGCTTGAGCGGGAATTTTATTGAGAGGATAAATGAGAATGTATAAGAGAAGACGGAGAATGTGGTGGTTGCGTGTTTATTTAGGGAACGTGTGCGATTCAATGCGTCGGTGCACGGGGCGCTTTGAAGACGACGGCCTTGTGATCGGTGAAGTGTAGCGTCAGGGGTTGCTTTTGAAGAGTTTTCATTCTGAAGTTTGCGAAGATGAGGTCTATGCACGTTCCTCTTATGGTTGTCGGTTGTATGTTGTCGTCGGAAATGCGTCGCAACGAGTACACGTCTATCATGTGTTGGACGAGCCAGTCGTTCGTGGTTATATCCACGTTGAAGTCACCCGCAATGTTGATGCACCTGCTTAATGCAACGTAGACGAGTTTCTGTCGGTGCGTCTTCGAGTATTCGTATACGATGGAAGTGTAGGTTTCTCCCTGGGACTTGTGTACGGTTATGGCGCTCGCCTTGACCAGTGGGAATTGTGTGCGTTTACATGCGATACCGCTGTGGGGGGGTGTGGGACGCTCCGTAGAGTAGAGGATTTCTAGAGGAGAGAAAGGGGTTGAGCGTAGGACAGGAGAGAGAAGTGGAGGAGACGCGCATGTTCAAGAGGGGTGTAGGACGCGGGAAGGAGGGATGGACTAAGCCCCCGCAAGCACATCCAAGCAATATCAAGGAATGGAGTCAACCTGGGCGACAGACACCACCTGCCTAGCCATTGCTAAGCTGCCCCTCTATGCTCTCGGCCATGACTCTGTTGACTGTAGTGGTGGTTGACGGCCTTATTGTACTACAGTGTTCTGCTTGACATACATGGCCACACAGCCCGCGGGACGCTCTGCTTCCTCGGTGCAGACGATGGAACTAGAGGTGGTCTGGAACGCGCTTATTCTTCATGGTCATCAGTGTCATCGTCATCGTTATCACGTATAGTGGGTACATTCCACTATACGGTGGCTACGACGGACAGCGCCGGACTAGCCTACGCCCTAAGGAGCTTCGCCCCTAAAAATTATCCCGGATTACATATACACGAATACTGACGTCAGCGTGGGCAGCCTGTGCTGGTCGAGACGATAGGTTGTGTAGGTTGGTGCGTCGGCTGAGTGTCACGTACACTAATTTCTGTGAGTGCGTCTTACTACATTTGTAGACAACCGAAGAGTAAGTGCCCCCTTGAGATTTGTGTACCGTTATTGCACTGGCTTGGACGAGGGGGAACTGTCGTCGTCTACAAGCAACGCCCGTCTTGCGGTCGATGGTGATGGTGATCGCGTGAGGTTCGATGGGTATGCATGATGGATCGACGTCGCAGCCGTTTCGTACGGCCTCGGCGACCGCCTGACGAGAGCGGAGACGAGCGAGCTTTCCTATTGTGAGGACGTCAAACTGGGGCCACAGCCGCTTCGGGAAGATGGCATCCTCTTCGCGCACCACCACTCCTCGCTCGCAAAGCTTCATATCTCCCATCGCCCCGTTGACTAGCCCGTCGACGACGTTGGTAGTGATCATGTAGGTCTTGTTATGGACGATGGTAATCTCCATTGGTAAATTAGCAAATTCTGTGTGGGACATTGTAGCCACCTTTGCCTTTTGCACAGCTTCCTGGGTTGCGGACCCGAGGCACGTGTCTTGATCTTGAACTACTTCTCCGTCTTCTCGTAGAGAGGCAACGAACGCGTTGAACTTGTTCACCTCGTCGTTCGAGTAGAAGATGCGAATGGCCGAAGGTACGCGACACAAGTCTTATTCGGAGGTTACGAATCGGCTCTCCAGCAGCTGAAACTCTTCTTCGTCCAGCGGTTTGCCGTCTCCGATCTTTGTAAGAGCAGAGAAGGAAGCGTCGGCTCGGCGCAGGACCCGGACTAGCGGGAAGTAATCCAGGTACTGCCACTTGATGGTGAGGCCGAAGAATCCACTGACTCCTTCCCTGCACCTCTTGTACACCTCGTTCGCCTTGCGGAGACGGCAGTCGAGGTTGTCGGCGGACAGCATGCTGACTTTGCCCACGATGATACACTTGACGTGACGAAAAGCCAGGCGGACTCTGTTCAGCTCGCTGTCGCTTAATCCGGCGTCCCTGGTCTTGCTGCGGGAGAGCTTGAAAGCCGAATGCACGGTGGTTCCTCCTAATACCACCGCCACCTTTCCCGTGCTCACGCAGACGGCGAACGGGTTGTAGGGACCTGCGTTGTTGTATCGGTTGTAAACGTCCATCACCAGGTGTAGAACGAACGTCTTGCAAAATCCGGCTGGTCCCGTTAGGAAAACGCGGAGCGGAGGTGCCGCGAGAGTGGTCTGCCTGTGGATGGTGTCCCGGAGCAAATCGTACTGCTCGACGTTCGTCGTGCGCTCATCGTTCGTCGTGTTATTCTTTGCTTGCACCCACCACCTGCCTAGCCATTGCTAAGCAGCCACTCTGTGCTCTCGTCCATGAATTTTGTGACTATGATGGTGGTTGACGGCCTTATTATACTACAGCGTTCTGGTTCGCATAGTGGGTGCTTCCCTACTTCATGAAAGTTAAGGTGGGCGTATAGTGGGTACCTTGCATAGCTTGCATGTGCTGTGGACGGATGGGCGTATATTGGTTACCTTGCATGTGCTGTGCCGTGATGGCAGCATCATCGTCATGGTCATCTGGCTTCGGCAGACAATAGTGTGATGGGGGGACGGGCCTCGTTCATAAGATGTTTCGCATCTTCTTCATCGGCATCACCGTCATCGTCATCGTGTATAATCGTTACCTTGTATGTGCTGTGCCGTGGTGACAGCGTCATCGTCATCGGGCTACGCCAACGGCAGACAGAGCCCGGGCTAGAGGAGCTTCGCCCCTAAAATACATCAGTAGAAAAAATCCCAAAGCACCCTACCGAAGAATTGAACCAGCGACCCTTCGCTCCACAGCGCCCTGCGGAGCGAAGTGTCGGGCGTATAATGGTTACTTTGCATGTGCTGTGCCATGATGGTAGGGTCATCGGGCGTATAAGGGTCGGGCGTATAATGGTTACCGTATAATGGACGGGCGTATAATGGTGACCTTGCATATGCTGTGCCGGGATGGCAGCGTCATCATCATCTTCATCTGGCTACGGCGGGCAATGGTGCGATGGGGCGACAGGCATCGTTTATAAGATGCTGCATCAGATGTATAAGATGCGTCATCTTCAACGTCATGGCGTATAATGGTTACCTTGCATGTGCCTATAATGTGCTTTGCATGTGCATGGCGTATAATGTTACCTTGCATTGCTCAAACACAAAAGGCGTAACAACTGTGACAGTTGATGCTTGTCCTGGGTATATCTGTGCACTATTTTCGAGCGTCCTCCTTGGTGCTTCAACGGCGTGCTGCAAGTTTCGAGCTTCTTGTCGTTCTTCGTATGACAATCCAATTTCTTGCTATCGCATTCATTGGTTCGCTGTTTGACCGCAACGCGCTCACGCCTCTCGACTGACTGCTTCCCTCTGAGGCAAACTGAACCATATTCTACGCTCACGACGGTATCCTTCGCGCGGCCGCGGGACGTCGCGTTGCCCGTGATCGTCTCCTGGCGTCTCAGGTCAAGGAAAAGCGCCGGTGCGACAGTCATCCCCGGCACGCGAGTTTCAGCCCTCGCTCCATGCTCTTGCTCTGGCTGCCTTCTCGTCGCGTTGGCCTCTGAGAAAAACCGCGCTACGTTGGGCCTTAAGTAGTAGTTCGCCAAGTCACCGAAGTCACTTACGAGATCTCGTCATCGATACACAAGCCTTCGTTACTGCTTGCAAAGAAGACTTATCGAAGGATTTGGTAGAGCCGCGAATTAGTTGAAGAGCGAGGGTGTTTGACATACGGCGTGAATTGCGGTTTGGCGGAAAAAGAAGCGTGCGACGTAAGTGTGAGAAGTCATACCACATTCTGAAAGAGGCGTAAACGAGATATTTTTTGACGAAGTACTAATTCTTTGATGTCCAAGGATTATTTCAAGTTTGTAACGCGAAGCTGATAGTCGTACTGGGATGTATTTAAACGAGCTGCGTGGGTTTCGACGGTGTCAAGTGGCTAGGGACTCTAAATTTCCAATGCGAATTCTAGTTTTGTGCGGATATATGCCTCATATGCTAGTTTACGGATCACTCGGGTTGATGATGATAGAGGCCATTTAAAAAATTCCAGGATTTGTTAGTGTGAGTAACGAGATAAAGAATTTGTTCTGACCACGTAAGCTTGCTACTGATGGTAGCGCTAGTTACCAAAGCAAGCTGGTTGTCTCACGGTACTAAGAGCACGACGGAAGGCACCTAGACAATTACTAAGTATGCTATAAGATTCTATGTAGTCCATTATGTTTGTGTATGATATGTAAAAGCAGTTAAACAGAGTAGGGAGATTCATCAGTAGTTAGTGATCCTCTGCTTCTTAGCGCACTTCTGTAAGAATAGTATTTTAGCATGCGGCCTTCAGGAGAGAACAGATGCTGTTGATGGTGATTTGCCAAATATAACAGTAGGTTAACGGCATGTCCAAAGGCTATAACGAATGAGGAAATCCTAGTAAATAGTATCAGGACCCCTGGAACATTTACTCTCAAGCTTTGAGACTAAGTTTAAAACAAGATCGCGTGACACATTGCGATCATCAATTTAAGATGCTACGACAAACTAGAAAGGAGGAAGTTCGCAGTTATCTCGATTAAAGATGAATTGAAAGTATGAATTGAAGCCGGATGCAATGATATTGTTACACGCAGCACAAACACCTGTGTGACAATATCAGGAATAATAGTGGATTCATCATGTATTAAAAAAGTGTTTTTATCTGTGGCACTTGGTAATATGGCCTGAATTAAATGAGCGAATGAAACAGGGTTTTCACTAAGTTTTCAGCCTGGTAGTTTACTCACTCGCCGTGACAATTGTAATAAGCGTCTTCTCATCCAAGTCACTGCGGTGCTTTCTTTTTCTTCGTAAATTTTAACAAGAAATGCTGAACGCATGGACGACTAATATTTTTTTAAATAATATTTTCGCATTCATTAGCATAAGCATCATCATCCCTATCTCAAAAGTTAACAGTACTACCATTACATCAGTAATCTAAACAGAATCCGCAAGAACAAAATTGCGAAATCAGGTAAATGATACATTTGTTTAGACTACTAGTAGAGGGACAAACTGCCTTGTGGTCCAATATGCTTTCCATAACATCACATTCAAAGCCTGCATTTACGAGATGTGGGCTGAGAAATATTGAGTCTAGTACTGGCAGACCCCTCGTTGGCTCCTCGACTACCTGCTTTAGGCCAGCCGGCATGGAGAGCTCGAACAGTTACTTCGATAAGGAAACCTTATGACTTGTCGGGGCTGTAGTGATGGCCGTGATATACAAGCAGCATTAAAACCTCCCATGAGGAGGAGTACTTCTGTAAAAATAACCTTGTCATATTCAAAGAAAGTATTGAGGCATCCGTCTGGAGGATGATGGAGAACAGCCACTAGCTATGTTTTCTTTTCAAGGTAAGCTTTGCACCAATCGGGTTCTACTTCAGCTGGGGCTTCCATCACCCAAAAGTTTAGTTCAAATTTTGGAACAAGCGATATGCCATTTCCCCTGTGATGCTTCCTGTCTGCCATTAATATGGTATAACCGGGAGGTGTTAATTCATCGCCATGTATGACATCACGTAACCATGTCTCAGAAGTGTAGCTCATTTTGCTACACTCATTTTGCTACACTCAGAAGTTTAGCAAAATGAAGACGGCTGTTGTGCCTTATATCCATGGTGTTTCCGACGGGTTGAAAAAGGTAGCCAAACGTGTTCATGTTCGCGTGGCATTCAGTGCTCCTCAGAAGCTCTCCCGGCTTGCCGCAAAAACCACTTCGCTGGAAAAGAAACAACCTGGTTGCCAGGTGAAGCATCGGAACCGCTACATGGAATGTTTAGAGGGCGTGGTCTACAGCATCCCTATGGCATGCGGAAAACAGTATGTCGGTCAAACCGGCCGATGCGTGAACGACCGGCTGCGCGAACACATCAACAATGTTCGCCAAATTAACAGCGGGCACTTAGCCCTTCATTGCAGCACTTGTGACACTTGTGGGTGCAAACCCCTTTTGGAGAGGTGCCGAGTGGTGGGGCGATGTGGCTCTCAATTAACGCGTGAAATTAAAGAGGCAGCAGAGATCGCGAGACTTGGCGATAATTGCGTGAGTTTCCCGTCCACTGCCTTGACGGAAAAAGAAGTTCGATATTTGTCCCGTGCGCATGACCGCCGCAAGTGAGGTGGGCTGTAAACACTGTCTACGTTTTTTTTTTTTTTTTTGCAAAAAGTGCTTTGCAATCTTTTTTGTTCACGTGTCGTTTTTGTTTATATTCTGTCCCGTTTCGGAGATAAACTTCAGTTGTAAGTTCAGCGCTCGTCTGTAGTTCTTCCTTGTCCTTTGTTCCTTTTTTTTGCGCTGGTGTCATATAATGAACCACCAACTTGCCCAAAAATGTGCCCTTGATCTTGCTTGCATATGTTTGAAGGGGGGCTTAGTCCGTCCCTCCTTCCCGCTTCCCACACCACCACAGCGCATGCGCGCCCCCTCTCCCTCTCTCTCCTACGCTCACCCCCCTTTCTCTCCTCTAGGAATCCTTTACCCTACGGAACGGCCCCCGCGTCCCACACCCCCCACAGCGCATGCGCGTCCCCTCCCCTATCCTCTCCTACGCTCACCCCCCTTTCTCTACTCTAGGAATCATCTACTCTACGGAGCGGCTCCCGCGTCCCACACCCACACAGCGCATGCACGTCCCCTCTCTCTCTCCTCTCCTACGGTCTCCCCCGTCCTCTCTTCTAGGAATCCTCTACGGAGCGGCGCGCACGACAGGTGGTGTGACAGCTGCATACTCCGCTGAGGGCACCACGGTAGTTCCGCGGTATGAAAATGACGGAGCGCGCGCGCCTCATTCTCTCTCCTGTGCAGCTCCGCGATGAGCGCCCGGACCACTGCCGGGAAATGAGAGCGGCGACGTTCCTCGCGCTCAAGCTAATTATCTCCCCGCTGCTTCGCATCCACACATGGTTCCCTTTAGCGGGAGATAGGGAATTTTTTTCAAAGAAAAAAAAATGTTGGCATTATGACTGAGCTTCGGCCACTGAACGTTCTTTACTTTGGAAAACGTAGTTTGGGAGGAACGGGACAGTTAAGTTGAGGGGGAACGGGACACTGTCGCATTCCATCTATTTACTACTGCCACACCGCGTTACACTGCGCAAAAAAAAAGGTAACACAAAAGTCCTTACACGTACATTGGGGAAGAATAGATACGATTGAAGAAGAATTCACAGAGGTTAGCGCGACAGTCTTAATAAAGGAGCGCAGCACAGTAAGGACTGCCGCCACAGCCCATCCAAAATAGCAATGGTGTTTGCTGAAGGATTGCTGTTCTTCTAGTGAAGAACACACACTTACCGTTGCCTTTTACCAGTCTGACAACGACATTTCAGGTTTCTATGAGGACCGGCATGACATTTGGGAAATCAATGCGTCCTAATGAATATCTTCGAGTGACAAAAGGCGATTTTTTAGGAGCTTGCTCGGCAAGCTTCTTAAGCTCGTGCCTTGTCCGGCGGCGATGGCGGCGGGCGTGTACACGCCGCTCAAGGCGCCGGCTTTCCGGTGATTTCAAGAATGCTCACTAGATGGCGGCGCCGCTCAAGGCGACGCACAACACTATCTTCGCCGGGAGCTCACGCAGAGAACACTCTTCGTTACCGCTCGGCCACATGAACCCCGCACAAGCCATGCAAGCCAGCAGAGCGGCGGGATCGCTACGAGCAGCAGCTGGGGCTCGCCGCCCGAGCGCAGCATGTAATGTATATATAACAACGTTGTCACGTCTATATATGATGGTAAGAGATGTGTACGGAGGATTCGCGGGTTACCCGATCATCTCCGAGCAAGCTCCTCCAACATCATTCACTTTGTGGATATGGCGTTGATTTTTAGATTCGAAGCAACTTATGCTCGGGGCTCTGTCCGTCCCTCCCGCGTCCCGCGTCCCGAGTCCCCCCGTCCCCCGTCCCGCGTCCCGCGTCCGGCCACTTTCATGAAGTAGGGAAGCACCCATTAGGCGAACCAGAACAATGTAGTAATATGAAGGCCGTCAACCACTACTACAGTCATCAGAGTCATGGCCGAGAGCACAGAAAGGCTGCTTAGCAATGGCTAGGCAGGTGGTGTCTGTCGCCCAGGTTGACCGCATTCCTTGATCTTGCTTGCATGTGTTTGGAGGGGGCTTAGTCCGTCCCTCCTTCACGCGCCCCACACCACCACAGCGCATGCGCGTCCCCTCCCCATCTCTCTCCTACGCTCACCCCCTTTCTCTCCTCTAGGAATCCTCTACTCCACGGAGCGGCCCCCGCGTCCCACACGCCCAACAGCGCATGCGCGTACCCTCCCCTATCCTCTCCTACACTCAGTTCCATTCTCTACTCTAGAGAGAACGTTACCTAGAGCAGGCAATGACACGGTACATACAACCACACGCCCTTCGTGCTTGCGGGTGACTTCAACGTGGATATAACGACGAACGACTGGCTCGTCCACCACATGATAGACGGTGTACTCGTTGCGACGCATTTCCGACGACAACATACAACCGACAACCATAAGGGGAACGTGCATAGACCTCATCTTCGCAAACTTCACAATGAAAACTCTTCAAAAGCAACCCCTGACGCTACACTTCACCGATCACAAGGACCGTCGTCTTCAAAGCGCCCCGTGCACCGACGCAAGAAATCGCACACGTTCCCTAAATAAACACGCAACCACCACATTCTCCGTCTTCTCTTATACATTCTCATTTATCCTTTCAATAAAATTCCCGCTCAAGTTATCCATCTCTCCACTGCTTCGCATCCACACATGCTTCCCTTTAGCGGAAGATGGCGAATTTTTAAATGCGAATGCATTTCATAGTCGGGCTATGTCAGGCATCCGGCGTTGTCCGGCGTTGTCCAGCGTTGTCCAGCGTTGTCCGCGGAGGAGGAGGAGGAGGAGGAGGATAGGTTGAGGAGGTAAGCGCCGGCAGGTGTTAGATGTGAAGCATCTTATGGCGAAGCTTAATCCGGTGGTGGTGGTGGGCGGCGTGACCACCCATACTGCGCATGCGCAAGCCCTTTAAAAAAATATAAATAAAAAAACCTCCCTCTCTCCCTCTCTCTCCTCTAGGCATCCCTCCCCGCGGCAACCACACCCTCACTGCGCATGCGCCTCCCCCTCCTCTCTCCCCTCCTACGCTCCCCCTCTCTCTCCCTCTAGGCATCCCTCCCCCGCGCTCCCCACTGCGCATGCGCGTCCCCCTCTCTCTCCTCTAATACGCATCCCCCCCTCCCCTCTAATAGGCATCCCTGCCCACAGCGTCCACACCTCCACTGCGCATGCGCGTCCCCCCGCTCTCTCTCCTCTCCTACGCTACCCCCCTCTCTCGCCTCGCGACGCCGACGCAGGCAGCGTCTGCTAGCGAGTTTCTTGGTTGAAAAAACCGACTGCTCGCGCTGCACAACCGTTCACTGTCCATCCCGTATATATGGCAATGGATCTTGACCTCCAAGGTGGTGCCGGTGGGAGATTTCTCCTGTGCGTTGTTGAACAATAAAAATTCGCAGCGTGCGCGTTAACTAAAAGCCGACTGCGGGTCTCTGTGTCCAGTCGGAGTCTTCTGTCTCTCATTGCCCATTAGCAGCGATTGGCATGTTCCAGTAGGAAACACCGCTCCATCGCTGCGTGCTTTACGCATCTCCAGTTTTAAATGCGAATGCATTTCAAGTGCGTGAGGGCGCTCGCATCGCGGGAGCTCGGCGGAGCTATATATGAAAAAAAAAATTAAAAAAATTTAAAAAAAAGCAAAAAAGGAAAAAAGAACAAAAAGAATAAAAAAAATAAATAAAAAAAGAAGAAAAAACAGAACAAAAGCAAAAAAAAAAAAAAAACAGGCGCTGCGCCGTGCTCCCGACCGGGCTGCAGAAATTAGGCGCCTTTTCCTTCTTCGAACCACAACCACCATATATAAATGGAGTGAAGCGCGCGCGAAATGCATTCGCATTTCCTCACGATTCCCTTCGGGGAGGTGGGGGCATTTTTCTTGTCAGTTTGAGTTATAAAATATTGGCCTAAAAAAATGTGGCTAGAGTCAAGAGAAGTAATAACATGTCAGCGTCAGTGCGCAGCTCCTGCGGAACAAAGAAAAGAGCTCTCAGTTCTACTTTCCTCCTAAGAAAGATATGGGGATTTGACCAATTGCGAACATTGTGATGGAGCTGCCAGTGTCAAGAACTACCGGTACTGCAAAGATTGTCCAAACTTATTTAATTATTTATTCAGTTATGAGCAGCGCCCTGGCATCTAAACTCAGGAAAGTAACCACTCGATGGCAACGACCCCTGTTGCGCACGGCAGGCGGCCATCTGGTGATGCCGACTGGAATGTGCACAGCACGTATTCGAGTACATGCATCGACGTTCAAGGGGACCTTCCCTAGTATTTACTGTGTGCTTCTGTCCACTCATTCTGGGACTGGACTTTCTTCGCGAATACAGTGCAATCATTGATCTACGTGACTTGCTGGTGTCGTTCGAGGAGCCGTTTCATCCGTGAAGCTGAAAGTACCGACTTATCGAGGACTGCCCTACACGTGTACTCCGAGTCTGTGACTCTGCCCCCTCGCAGCAGCCTCTTTGTCAGCGTTGAATGTGAGCAGGACGTCGCCGACGCTGTAATCGCGGAGGGAAATTTGTCTCTCCTTCTTGCAAAACAAATCTGCGTTGCCCGAGGTATTATTCAACCCAGAGAGAGAGACAGGATTGCCTGCTAGTCACGAATTTCAGCAAGGAGTATCACCATCTTACAAGAGGCACCGCGATCGCGTACCTTGAGGGTATTCCTGACGTCCCGGGTCCCTCTCCATTAGCTGCCCTTTCGTCGTGCGAGCATTCCGCCATGGCATTCGCGAGCACTCTCGACGTTAAGCAGGGTCTACCTTCAGCACAACGGGAACGTCTTTTGTAAATACTCGATTCATTTCGAGACTGCTTCGCTACAACCTCGAAGGTCAAGCAGACGCCGCTTGCCAAGCATCGTATCATCACCGAGCCTACCGAGAGACCCGTTCGACAACATGCCTACAGGGTGTCCCAAAAAGAACAAGACGCTATACGTCATCAAGTCCAGCAGATGCTCATCCAGCCATCGACGAGCGCCTGGGCTTTCCCTGTTGTTTCAGTAAAGAAAAAAGATGGTACCCTGCGCTTTTGCGTCAATTATCGAAAGTTGA
Organism: Rhipicephalus appendiculatus; assembly: GCA_030522465.1. Lineage (NCBI taxonomy): Eukaryota > Metazoa > Arthropoda > Arachnida > Ixodida > Ixodidae > Rhipicephalus > Rhipicephalus appendiculatus. The sequence goes on from JALIZH010022508.1 coordinate 40,808, forward strand.
ACAAGATCACGAACAAAAACGTTTATCCTCTACCCCGAATCGATGATTCGCTCGACCGTATAGAACGCTCGATACTTTTCTTCCATAGATCTACGTGCTATAACTGTCAAACACGAATAGACATTGTGCAAGCTCTCTGATATCAATGTACAGTAAACATTCAACTATTTTTGTAAGGACCCGTTTTACTTTCGTGTTATACGGATTCCATGACGGAGGGATCAACTACGTTTTTCTTTTTTTTTCTTTTTGTTCACGAGCTCATGAAAAAAGCCGGCAGATCCCACGCACTGTGGGAATCGATGTAATGCGAAGCAGCCAGGAAGGAGCAAATCATGCTTTACATAATTTGCATGTCATGTTTTACATTTTAGGGCCTGTCATTTATGTTCGTGATACAGTAATGTCACTCAATGCCAAATTTGGTGTATCTCAAGCTAACGAAACGGCCGCGAGCGCGCCATGAGCGTGGCATGCCAGTCATGTCGCTCATGACATATCATGATTTCCGTATTGCCACTTGTCATTTATGTTCGTCATACAGTGACGTCATTCAATCCCAAATTTGGTGTATATCAAGCTAACGAAACGGCCGCGAGCACGCAATGAGCGTGGCATGCAAGTCATGTCGCACATGACAAGTCATGATTTCCATATTACCACTTGTCATTTATGTTCGTCATACAGTCACGTCACTCAATACCAAATTTGGTGTATCTCAACCTAACGAAAGGGCCGCGAGCACGCCATGAGCGTGGCATGCAAGTCATGTCGCACATGACATGTCATGATTTCCGTATTGCCACTTGTCATTTATGTTCGTCATACAGTGACGTCATTCAATCCCAAATTTGGTGTATATCAAGCTAACGAAACGGCCGCGAGCACGCAATGAGCGTGGCATGCAAGTCATGTCGCTCATGACATGTCATGATTTTCCATATTGCCACTTGTCATTTATGTTGCTCATACAGTCATGTCACTCAATACCAAATTTGGTGTATCTCAACCTAACGAAAGGGCCGCGAGCACGCCATGAGCGTGGCATGCAAGTCATGTCGCTCATGACATATCATGATTTCCGTATTGCCACTTGTCATTTATGTTCGTCATACAGTGACGTCATTCAATCCCAAATTTGGTGTATATCAAGCTAACGAAACGGCCGCGAGCTCGCAATGAGCGTGGCATGCAAGTCATGTCGCACATGACAAGTCATGATTTCCATATTACCACTTGTCATTTATGTTCGTCATACAGTCACGTCACTCAATAGCAAATTTGGTGTATCTCAACCTAACGAAAGGGCCGCGAGCACGCCATGAGCGTGGCATGCAAGTCATGTCGCACATGACATATCATGATTTCCGTATTGCCACTTGTCATTTATGTTCGTCATACAGTGACGTCATTCAATCCCAAATTTGGTGTATATCAAGCTAACGAAACGGCCGCGAGCACGCAATGAGCGTGGCATGCAAGTCATGTCGCACATGACAAGTCATGATTTCCATATTACCACTTGTCATTTATGTTCGTCATACAGTCACGTCACTCAATACCAAATTTGGTGTATCTCAACCTAACGAAAGGGCCGCGAGCACGCCATGAGCGTGGCATGCAAGTCATGTCGCACATGACATGTCATGATTTCCGTATTGCCACTTGTCATTTATGTTCGTCATACAGTGACGTCATTCAATCCCAAATTTGGTGTATATCAAGCTAACGAAACGGCCGCGAGCACGCAATGAGCGTGGCATGCAAGTCATGTCGCACATGACAAGTCATGATTTCCATATTACCACTTGTCATTTATGTTCGTCATACAGTCACGTCACTCAATACCAAATTTGGTGTATCTCAACCTAACGAAAGGGCCGCGAGCACGCCATGAGCGTGGCATGCAAGTCATGTCGCTCATGACATATCATGATTTCCGTATTGCCACTTGTCATTTATGTTCGTCATACAGTGACGTCATTCAATCCCAAATTTGGTGTATATCAAGCTAACGAAACGGCCGCGAGCACGCAATGAGCGTGGCATGCAAGTCATGTCGCTCATGACATGTCATGATTTTCCATATTGCCACTTGTCATTTATGTTGCTCATACAGTCATGTCACTCAATACCAAATTTGGTGTATCTCAAGCAAACGAAAGGGCCGCGAGCACGCCATGAGCGTGGCATGCAAGTCATGTCGCACATGACATGTCATGATTTCCATATTACTACTCGTCATTTATGTTCGTCATACAGTCACGTCGCCCAATCCCAAATTTGGTGTATATCAAGCTAACGAAACGGCCACAAGCGCGCCATGAGCGTGGAATGCAAGTCATGTCGCTCATGACATGTCATGATTTCCATATTGCCACTTGTCATTTATGTTTGTCATACAGTCATGTCACTCAATACCAAATTTGGTGTATCTCAAGCTAACGAAAGGGCCGCGAGCACGCCATGAGCGTGGCATGCAAGTCATGTCCCTCATGACATGTCATGATTTCCATGTTGCTACGCGTCATTTATGTTCGTCATACAGTGACGTCATTCAATCCCAAATTTGGTGTATATCAAGCGAACGAAACGGCCGCGAGCGCGCCATGAGCGTGGCATGCCAGTCATGTCGCTCATGACATATCATGATTTCCGTATTGCCACTTGTCATTTATGTTCGTCATACAGTGACGTCATTCAATCCCAAATTTGGTGTATATCAAGCTAACGAAACGGCCGCGAGCACGCAATGAGCGTGGCATGCAAGTCATGTCGCTCATGACTTGTCATGATTTCCATATTGCCACTTGTCATTTATGTTCGTCATACAGTGACGTCACCCAATCCCAAATTTGGTGTATATCAAGCTAACGAAACGGCCGCGAGCGCGCCATGCGCGTGGCATGTAAAGCAAATCATGTTGTTGATGACATGCACGTCCTTATTTGCATATTACCACCTGTCATTTATGTTCGTCATACAGTCACGTCGCTCAATCCCAAATTTGGTGTATATCAAGCTAACGAAACGGCCGCGAACGCCCCATGAGCGTGGCATGTAAATCATACTTTTCATGACACTTTATTCATGATTTTCATGATATGACGAACCATTTATGTTCGTCATACAGTCATGTTATGCCATACCAAATTTGGTATAAATCCCATTAACGATACGGCCAGGGAGAGCACAGAGTCGTAGGCGGATAGATAGATAGATAGATAGATAGATAGATAGATAGATAGATAGATAGATAGATAGATAGATAGATAGATAGATAGATAGATAGATAGATAGATAGATAGATAGATAGATAGATACGCTCAAAGTCGCCGAAGTTCGTTAAGAAATGCTTCGCATTTAAAAGGAAATTAAATAGGAGCATCATGGGGAATGAACACGAACACCAGGAACAAGCGGCTTCAGAGGAGGTTCGCTTGTGGACGCTAGGCGTGCTCCGTCCTATTTCCTTCATCCATGTTTTTCTTCCGAAGCAGTTCCAAGCCACGGCCGCTAAATAAAAAAGAAGGAGCCGTCTGCCTAATGGGTGCGTTTTCAATGGGGCAAAGCGTGACATGTAGAGTTTTGAGACGCTACCGCGCAGGCGCTGCACATCGGTCAATCACGGCCGCTAGTAAGCGAACGATCGCGGCGTTGGCTCGGGCGAGCTCAAAGCAAACGCTCTTGCTGGGAATGAACAGCCGTACGTTTGCTTACGAGGTATAACAGTTGTGGTTTCCTGTTGCGTTGAGGCTATCACTGACTGCTTATTGTTATCGGACATTTCACAATAACCTCCATTCCCACAACTTGTGTGCGGCGGTGCAGATCGTTAAGTGCGAAGTAGTGGGCCATTCACTTCGTTCCTTTAAACCAGGACGACATGAAGATAGAGCGCAAGGTGCTGCGACCGACAGCCATGCTGACCACATTTTATCTTATCCAGCGTACAAGCTACATGCGCCTTCGTTGAAAGGTAGGCAATCATTCGTGTTTCGCCTGCTCGTGCCATATCGAACAGCAAGCATGGTTAAGAAGACAAGTGCCACAGCTCAACAAAAGAAGTTGCCAAATCCCTTGCGTGCAGAAGTTGCTGAATAAAAAGGCAGGTCAGCGGAAAGACGTCGAATACGAAAGGATTCTCTGTACTGGACGACGGCCTGCACAGCCCTGCCGTGGAAGACCGCGTTAAAACGCGCGGGTTATACCCAACAAACCTCCAACAAACCTCCACTTCGGTATGCAGCGCTGTTCGTCTTCCCGCCATTACGTGTGTTCGTTTTTCATCTGCACCGTTTCTTCAAGACCTGAGTATACGCCAACTCGCCCAACTTTCCATTTTTCATGAATATATAGGGAAGAAGTTTTTTTATTAATTTACCTTATCTCAGTGACGTAGTCCGATAATTAGGTATAACTCATGTTTGAATCTTGCATCATTTAAAAGTGGCACTTATTAGGGCAATTCGAAGTAGCTATACAACTGATTTGGCAGTTATGTATGTGGCAGATATTCAATGTCGCGCTAGCTTAACTTTAAAAACGGAAAGTAATCACGTATCTATAGAACAGCTCCTCCCCCCCCCTTCCCAATGAGGAAGTCGTCCACGGAGACTACAAAAGATAGAGCATTCAAACGGCTGAGAACATCGATGAACTGCAGTGGACCACTTTTGTTTCGAGCAGAAGAAAAAAAAATGCCCCCACCTCCCCGAAGGGAATCGTGAGGAAATGCGAATGCATTTCTCGCGCCGAGATTTCGCCTTCACCGACTTCTGCCATCGCCTTGAGAGGCACCCAGCCAGCGAACGGTCGAGAGTGAGGCGCGAGCAGACGGGAGAGTGGGGCGCAGGGAGGAGAGAGAGCGAACGGCGAGAGAAGGAGCGGCGAAGCACTACACCTACCCTCTCCTACACTCTCTCGCATCACATGCTCCGGTTGCTAGGGGTGAGGATAAGAGCGCGCGCCTGTAGCTGTTGCTATGGGAGATGGAGTGAGAGCGGAGAGATAACACCTGCCGGCGCGCGGACGCCGCCGCGGACAATGCCAGACGCCTCACATAGCCCGACTAAGAAATGCATTCGCATTTAAAATAACGATTGTTCAATAAAGTTCTACATTCATTTATACATCCATCTTTGGAAACGGCACTGTCCCACACGCTTGTGAGTCGGTCTTCACGGTAGCACAACCTGCTCGAGTATAGTCGCAATAACCATGCTGATAGGTCACCTGGCGTGTCTTGCTCATAAATAGCTAACCTGTTATCGCACGTCAAAGCGAGGACAACTATACTGACCACTCAAACGAATGCGTGCAGCCGTCTGGCTGCGTGTGCGAGCGGTTCTCCTTTGCCGTTATGCAGTGCTGCGCACAAGAGCGTTCGGCAGACCGCACTTATCTTTTCTTTTTTTTTCTTCTTTTTTTTAAATGCGAATGCATTTCTTAGTCGGGCTATGTGAGGCGTCCGGCGTTGTCCGCGGTGGCGTCCACGCGCCGGCAGGTGTTATCTCTCCGCTCTCACTCCCTCTCCTATAGCAACAGCTGCGGGCGCGCGCGCTTATCCTCGCCCCTAGCAACCGGAGCATGTGATGCGAGAGAGAGTGTAGGAGAGGGTGGTGTAGTGCTTCGCCGCTCCTTCTCTCGCCGTTCGCTCTCCCTCCTCCCTGCGCCCCACTCTCCCGTCCGCTCACGCCTCACTCTCGACCGTTCGCTGGCTGGGCGCCTCTCAAGGCGATGGCAGAAGTCCGTGAAGGCGAAATCTCTCGGCGCAAGAAATGCATTCGCATTTCCTCGATTCCCCTTCGGGGAGGTGGGGGCATTTTTTTACTTAGCGGCCGTGTTGAAGCACTGGAATCGCCCTGTGGTAGAACGCATGATTGTTACGCAGTGTGCCTGGGTGCGTTGCCCAGGTCGGGTAACTCGGTAGTTCCTTTGCGCTGACACTAGCGCGCGCGCAAAAAAAATAAAAAGAGAACGAGCGAAAAGAAGAAAAGACAAAAAGAAAATGTGCTCACCATTCCGAGGCCACCATAGTTCAGAGCCATCGGCGCATCCAGATAGAAGAAGGGACGGTTGATGATTGCTGTAGGTATTACGACGATATTGTAGTCGTGCATGTAACGTGCGGTGACTACATCATCGTCGTACAGCACAGTCGTCTGGTCGCTCCAAATAGAGTGAGTGGAAAGAGAAAGAGCCTTTTATCCATGACGGGAATAGCCGGTTCACAGGTACATCCGGGTACGCTTCTGCGGCGCATCAACAACAACAGATTGTTAATTTAAACTCGTGCTATTGATGTATAACAACAGAATGCGTTGGCGGGCTAACTAGTGTGAATCCATAGTTATTTTAGCGCAAAATGACACCACAAGAAAGAAGACAGGACACAGCGTTGTGTCCTATCTTCTTGTGGTGTCGTATACGCTAAAATCACTATGGATGCGGTATAACACTTCATATAAAAAAAAACATTCCGCAGATCCCACGCCTTGTGGGATTTAAACTGGCGTTTAAAGGGTAACTTATGATCTGGCGTTAAGTCAAACCTCACATTAGCGCACGGACGTTAGTATTATAGAAACGAAGTCCACTTTACGATGCGATGATGTGAATATCAAACATATATTTCGTTAGCGTATTCCTCCTGAGTAATTCGAGAAACGCTTGATAATAGCTTGCTGAATCATAGGAATAGAAACGTAACGTTTATTAGACTCCTATAAACGCGGAGTCAACACTGGAACCTGCATGACGG
>JALIZH010022509.1:0-24464 GCA_030522465.1 Rhipicephalus appendiculatus
TTCGCTGCTTGTTCGACGCACCCCACCCACTTTTCCCGGCGTTCCTTCATGCTTCTTCCCCCTACAAAAGACAGCTGGAGCGTTTCCTCTCTGCATCAGGAGCACGGTGATCAGGAGCAATCGACGACAGGCCTCCCCACTTGGTGTGGTGTTATCGCATGTGCCCGCTGGGCTACGAAGATGGTCATGTCGTTTCATTTCTGCTTCAGCCGTGTTCATCACCTGCTGTCTCTCACTTTTACTTGCAGGTGGAACACACAGTGCTCGAGGCGTTGTTATCAATTTGGACTTTATATGTGGGTTGACGGCGACAGCCTAAACTCGTCGAGTATGACCAATATAATTGTTATCACCATAAAACAGCTGAAAAAAAAATTTGAAGGACACTTTGTATATTACAAAGTGTGTTCGGCGAAAGCTTGTGGCCATTCGACTGACTATGCCATCTCTTTTTTCTTTAACACTCTCAGTGGGATGGCACTCAGACGGAAGGTGTTGGTGTTAAGGTGGTTTTTTCTTCTAGGAATAAGTTGGGTCGAGTCTGCGCAATAGTGGATAGGAAAGTTGAAGGTAAAGAAAAAAGTGGAGCGACTGTGAAGTTAACCACAGGGATGGGATGGTGGAATGTGGAAAGGGCGCTGTACCTTACTCCCTTGTCTTGCGGAAAGTGCTATATCGGCCAAACCGGGAGGTGTCTGAATAATCGTTTAATGTGACACAGGGCATCACTGAAAGCTCAGCCTTCGTCGAATTTGTGCTTGCATTGTAAAGATCGCAAATGTCACCCGTTAATGCATCAAACACAGGTGTTATCCCGGCATAAAGATAGGACAGCGTGAGAAGTAGCCAAGGCGTTATTCATCCACAAGTATGGTGATATGTGCGTTGCTAGGCCGTCGGTTACGTTGCGCAAGCTAGAGATTGATTACCTATACTCCATCTCACAAATACCTTGCAGCACTGCCGAAGCTACGAGGTGTACTAAGGCAGTGTCCTTCCGCAGCACATAATATAGCTCCGAGCTTAACTTTCATTATCAACGAGGTGCAAGGGCTTTAGCTGTGCTTCTCGCATGACACGTTACAGGGATACATGGCATGTTAAACCCTTGACGGTTGCACTTCGCAATTTCTGAAATAATGCAGATATTACCGGCTGGCAGTGGCGTAGTAATAGGGGTGACCCCCCCCCCCCCGAATTTTCTGAATTTTGCTTGCGTATATATACACGCACACATACAAACGCACGCACGAACATATATAAAGCATGGTTGAACCCCCCGCCCCCCGAAAAAAATTTCTGGCTACGCTTCTGCCGGCTGGTAACCGTAATAACCACCCTAACCGCGATGACGTACAGCAACATGGCAGCCCCCATACACCCCACACCACCCGCTTCCATCTGAATTTGTGCTTTTTACTGGTTCTCTGCCCGGACAGCAAGAAATAAGTGGCGTAATCTGTCATCGCTTAGTCTGATCTAACGCTGAGGGCAAATCATCAGGCATCTTCTTTCGGTATTATTTCTATCGCTCGTTTGTTTTGATGCTGCTAGGACTACCGAGACGGTAGCGAGCCGTAAAAAGTGGTTTGATGTTAACTGAGCAGATGTCGCCACAACATTAGCGTCGGGGGATGCGTTGACGATGAGAAACACCCTGAACGTCTATATTGTTTTCTGTGCCAATAATTTGCTGTTCCACCCAAGAATGGTACGTGATTGCTGCTGAAAGTGGGTCGACCGTGCTGTCAAAAAAGAACTCGGGGAAAACGCCAGTATGAACGCTGTTATAAAAAGAACCGCGTTCCTCACAAACGCCAGCGAACACGCCCTGCACAGGTGGGTTTCTGAACATATAGAAACTGCGAGGTGGCGTTCCCGCAGAGGTTTTTGCGTTTTGTATTAACTGCAGAGAGCAAGTATCGATAAGGTAGGCGAGCCGACGCCAAGGAGACGACGAGCAGACGACGAGACGCGGATGGACACGTCTTGAGGGGCTTTCGCCTTTCCTATTGGCTATATAATAAGCCCCGCAGATTCCACAGTGCTGCAAGGTACTTCTGAGATGGAGTATAGCTGCAAACTTCTAATTGTTCACGTGGTTTTCTTTCTTTCTTGTTCTTTATATGTGTGTTTTCTTGAATAAACTTTCAGTTGCTAGTCTGCGCTTGTGCGTCTGTCTTCCTTGTGCCAGTTTTTTTCGCGCAGTTCTTTGTAGTCAAACGGAATGTGTGCGTGTTTTCTTTTTTAATTTTTTTACCGCGAATCGCAGTGAGACGCGCGAATAATCTGCCTCCGTTCGCATGCGTTCGTATTTCCTCGCGCTTTGCGCATCGTGCAGACGCCATCCGCGTTCCAGCGCTTAAATTGACGGACACTTTGTAAACTCCAAAGTGTGTTCCGCGAACGCCTGTGTCCATTGGAGACGGGGTCGGTCAGAATGGAACGCGATGCGCTCATCTCTCTCCTTGCATGATTGGAAACGCTGGGCACAGCGACGCTGCGCAAGCAAAGCGCGAGCGCTGTAGAGACCGACGCGACCGGCGTCAGTTTGCGCGCCCCGGCGGCCACCCGGCACCGTGCCAGTGCTCGGACGGACGGACGGACGGACGTGAGCATGAGCCATTAAAGGATTTCGCCTTAATAATATCTGTTTTCGTACAAGGAGTGGATTCGAGCTGATTGGGACTCCATGCCCTGCTACTTCTTGCGGAAGAACTTTTAAGACGATAGTCCCAAAGGCTGTCCCTGTTCTTTTTTATATCATATTTGTTCATGTTACTCACGGTAAGTAAGCGGTCAACGATACATGCACCCCTTAGAGATCCATTAATCTCTGCAGCAATTTCCCACAAACAAGACCTGCTAAAACAAAACTACACAATTACATGTCCTGAGGATGATTAAGGTTTGCAGGTACCCTATTTGAAGCAAGTGAATGTCATGCAGTTCTCTAGTTAGCCGCCCTACTGCGTTAATTGTCGCTTTGTGCAGATATTTCTGCAATATTTTTCTTTAATTTAACTTTACAAATGTATGCCTGCCTAGTCGTCACGTAGTTCAGACTGATTCTAGCATGCTAGCTGCATTATAAAAGCTGTGTTGTTGTTTGACACTGACTTCGGCAATTACAACTGCATACAGACGAGAGCACTGCCATCGAAAACAACTATGTTTGTAGGAATTTTTTAATCCGACGTATTTCTGGGTATTAATAAAATATATTTTGTTTGTATATTTGGTGATGCACACTGTTACATCTATATGGATGGTATTAAAAAGTTACAACATAAATCTTCTAAAGGCATTATCCAAAGACCTATGCATGCCTCAAGCATATCTATAGCATGGTATGAAAATGTTGCCTTCGCTGCCACGTTGGCTCAGTGGTTACAGTACACGGCTACTGACCGAAGGGCCGAGGTTCAGTCCCGAAAACGACGGTCGCCTTTCGATGGAACCGAAAAGCTTGAGGTCAATGTTCTGTGTGACTTCAGCGCACGTTAAAGAACCCGCAGTAGTTGACAGTATATGGATTGCTCCGATATAGCGGGTGTCATAGAGTTTCTTTGGGACATTAATCACCGCAAAACAATAGCCTGACCGTTTTTGTTATGAACGTGTACACGACTTATATCTAGTGGTACCGCCAAAAGCAAAGCAAAATATAACGCTCGTAAAATTTCTATACTATTGTGGTGACGCGGCGGCACCTAATTCTTGTCAACATCATTGAAATCTGTTGATCCAAGAGCGCTTCAGTCCTCCCTCCTGGGGCCTTCAGAAATACCAGGGGTAAAAAATCATGGCTTAGCATTTCCTTGTCGTTACTTCCGCAAAGGCAATAAAAAGTGAAATGTTTTTAAGAGAAAAATATATGGCCATCATAATGAGAGGCTAGAATTTCCCTTCTTTCTCTTTGTCGGTAATTCTTCGTACTTTACGCAAGAACTGGTTGCTACAACTAGTAAAACCCTATATACTGTTTTTATCTAAAACCCCAGGCCTGCGCGGAACGCGCAGCACAGGCACAGCGAAAGCTGGAGAAGCTGCCTTTCTAGCGCCCTTTTAAACACTCTTGAGGAAACTACTACAAATACACTTGCGCGGTACCCACTACAGCATAAATAATCATAATTTTCGTGAAGCTGGGAAGCGCCACTTCTTCATTAGTATTTGTCATTCTTCGGAGAATCCTGGTACCCGCTACACACCTGTAAGGTATTATGTGCACTTTGTTGTTGCTGGGACAAACGGCAATGACGAATGATGTGAGCCTTTTGTTTGAGCATTTTGGGTTGCAAGCATTGAACGACACGCTCGTTACGCAATTCGTACTGTGTGACGCCTGGTTGTTACCTTACTCTTCTTAAACTCTTTATTATGGAAGTTTACATGTTTCCATAACCTACATGATGCCTGCATAGGGTCAATTTGCAACGCAGTTTCAAGAGCAGGGGTGGCTCTGTGAAATAATGCAAAAAAAAAAAGCAGCGCTTGCTCTGTGGTAAAACACTGGGCTGCGACGCAGAAGGCCGGTGTTCGAATCCCGTTCTATGCTGGATATTTTTTATTCATTTCATTTTTGTAATATTTCGACCTATTCGCCTCGTGTGCCACCGATGGCGGCGCTGCAAAACGGCGCTCCGGTGACGCAAGGGCGGGGATTCGGCTTTGTCGTCTGCTACGCTCTGGCTAAAACAGCATCATTTTCGTTATATTTCGCCGGCGTCGCGCGGCGTTCCTCGACTACTAGCTGCATTTTCCTGTAATGATATTTTCTGAGATGACTGCTAGCATTACAGGAGTTTAAGAAACGTGAACATTTAACATATCTTCTGTTTACCCACAGCCATCGCGGTCAGGTTCATGCCCCCGAGTTCGTAGCGTCACTCACTAGGCTGGATGGCGTTGAAATAGCTTACGTGAAAGCGGAAGCGCCCCCCGCCAAGTGAGTTAAAGAGAGTCTACGCTGCTTTGAAAGCAAAGCGCGATCAATTTTGCGGCTTATACGCAAAAAATCAGCGTTGTGTAACCAGACTTGAGTTGAACGAAAATTCACGCTCCACTCTCAATCGTAGTCATGTGGACTTGCAGGCACGACAGCGGACAAAATGAAATCGATAACTTCATCAACCAGCGGGTTAATACGGACCACTAGCATAGATTGGGTGATCTGGATGTAAATAAGATCGCTGGGAATGAAGCGCCAGCAGTGGTGCGCGTGGCTCAGTTCAACCCTTATGATTAGAGATATTTACGCTCATGAGCCACATTCATGTTTTCGATCGACTGTGCGAGCATGTCAATGGTGATGGCAGGATGGCGCGCACTATATTTCTAATGCTTGGGCAACGCGATCCGCTGCAGTGTTCGCGTTTCATTTGACACCGATAGTACAGCTTGGTAAACAGTACGAAAAATCGGCAAATGTGTTCTAGGAAGAGGAGCAAGAGAGCTCTTTCCTACCGTGCTTTTGGCCCCTGTGGCTGATTATTGCTATTCTTTACCGTGCTGTAACAAGATTGAATATTTTAAGGTGAGAGCCTTAAGGCGGTTTCACATGACATAGAAAGTAGCGATTTTCAGGCTGCGAATTCGCTCGCAGCGAAAAAATGGGCCGTTCGCTCCCGCCGCAGCGGTCAGCGTCAAGCCACCAACATGATGGAAATTTTTCGCTCTGTTCGCAGCGGCAGAGCGATTTTTCGGTCGGGACCCTTCGAAATAGCACCGGACCGGTCACACCGTCGAAATTGCGTCGGCTTGTTTGTTTTAGTGATGGCCGTTGTAGCGCACTTTAAAATTAATTTAGATTGGAAAGTGTTCTTAAATGACAAAACACGCATGCTCTTCGTTAACGTTCGTGAAAACTTAATAATATCCTAATGCACAGATCTTTACATTACGTTTGAAAATTTTGTGCAGTGTCCAGGCAGCAAGAAACGTTTCTCGCCGCGCCAGTCGCAGAGCCACTTCCTCCGTGTCGCAGAGCGAAAATCGCAGACCATTCGCAGCCCATGTGAAACGAAACCGCCATTAGCGGCGGTTGCGAACACAGCGATTGGAGCGGACGGAGCGATTTTTTTCGCTGCAATCGCAGCATGTGAAACAGCCTTTAGATTCCTCATCAAATGCGAAAATTGACCGTCGGCGTCCGCCGTCGCCAGCGTCAACACGAGTGATGCGAAAATTCATCACCTGATCACGTCATCATGAAATCCCAGACCGCTAAAATTTGTGACGTCATAACGTCACATGATTACGTCATCACATGACATCGTCACTTCGCATTGCCTCCGTGATTGGTGGGCCGATCTCGGAGGTGATGCCAAACCAGGTGATGTACGTGTAGAAAGCTTGAGTGCAAAACCACGTTACGTCCAGAAACAATACATCGACTCAAGAAAACGATGGCTTTCGCCTTCGAGTCAACTTAGGCAATTGCATAAGGAACTCGAGTCTTTTTAGTACAGTGATCGCACCAAGCCCTATCAGGAGTCAACCGTTGAGACTGATTTACAGTATTTTATTGCAAATACAACTTCTTTCGATGCGAAAGCTTTGTATTTATCAACGTTAGTATGATTACACTAATTCTATTCAGCATAATTTCAGGCCACCGTGAACGAGTGAACAAACGTCGATTTATTAACGTAAGGATTAAAATATGTTGCAAAAAAAAGAAAATCACTCCGGACAACCTACCAATATTACATATCACCGTCGTGCATCCCCTTTAGACTCTGTTTATTTCGTGTTTCAATTTAAAGTACTTACGACGCGCTTACACAGCAGCTGCTAAAAATGTGGATTTAATAAAACGTTGTTGCCGATCCCGCCATTTAATTTATTTGAATGACATCACACGTCGTTTTTTGTGCTCCGAACATAGGAATTGAACGGAAGGAGCAGGCTCGGCAACCGAACACGCGCAGCTCGCGGTGTACATATATTGCGCTTTAACGCAGACATGGCAGCTGAAGCCGGAAGGCTGAAGTCAGCGATCGAAAACTTGCAGGAAAGTCATTTTGAGTGTCCCACGGCCATAGAACAGTCGCGAAAAGAGAAATTCACCATAGAAGCAGATGTACACATGGATGGCTAGCAGACGACACCAGGGGCAATCGACACAGAACGTGCTCCTGACGGCAACTCCGCTCGGTTTCGCTGGGCATTTTGCTCGAACATTCAGTACAAATTGCTTTATGAACTTGTCCACCAATGTTTCAATACCTCGAGCACGATAGACAGGCCGGCAGCGTCGAGCAGCCTTCACGTAGCGAGCGCGCGCGCGAAGAGCTGCATCCGAGTCCTCTCCCTGACGTCACACGCGAGAGGGCGCCACTCAAAGATCTCGAGGCGAATAGCGGTTACGGACACCGGCGGCGACGGTGGTGGCGGACAACTACGGCACAAAAATCGGCCCTTCTTGCGATATCGTAAGAGCTTTCACAGTAAAACAAAACAATCCACATTCCACTGAAGCGAGTAGCTGCTATTAGCTCAACATTGAAAGGTTTTGCTTTCTTTATAAGCAACGATGCTAATCCAAAAAACGGATGCTAAAATTGAAGTGCATGCAGTGTGAGTCGTCGACAAACGCGCCTAATATATTTATATTTATGAAAGTTCTACAACTGACGCATTCATTTTGGAATCATTGCACAAAGAGGAAGCCTTCTTTAAAAAAAAAGGAAAAGTTTCTCCGCAAGGCCGAAGAAATGAATGCGGTAGCCACAAATTGTAATGTTATGACAAGTAAGGCTGGCAGCTAACTCTTTTGGACGCGTCATTCCACAACTCTACAAAACGCTGCTGTAATAGAATACGGCGGCTCCAGGGATACATGCTCTTTTCGCACACTCTCTTCGCGCTGAGAGCGCACGACGTAGAAGGGTGTACGAGCTGTGCAAAACCGCACCCTTCGAATCACAATTCACAGTTGCTGTTCGAGCCTCCCCCCCTTCCCCCCACTCCCTCTCCGCGTCTTTTCATTTTCGTTCAAGAGGGATGGGGTGTTTCGTCTCTGCTTGTGCATTCGACGGCAGGTCTAACACGCCTGGCGATGTCGCATCCGCCCTCCGAACGACGGTGATAGACCGGCAAGTTTGATCTCTGCTTCGGCAACATTCGTCGCTCCCGCTCGCGCGCTTTTACCCGCTCGTAAAACATACGATGCGCGGGGGGGATGTTATCAATTTGGACTTTATATAGAACATGACGGGGACGGTAAAAACCCGTCGAGAGTGTCTAATAATTGCTATCGCAATAAAAAATGGGGCATTTTGCATTGAGTTGATCAAGAGTGGGGCAGAGCAGAGCTGGTCGGGAGTCGCCTTCTGGCTTGGCTAGGCATATGTGTCTTTGATCGCCGATGTACAAAGTGCTCAGGTTTTCACACTGTAAATAACGAGTATTGGCCAGGTATCGATCGGATTCGGTCAAAATCCCTTGGCAATCACGGGATAAGTAGATTAATTGCCCTAATTATCTTAATTAGATTAATTTGAATATGTGATGCCTGGCTTTGATTAGCTCGCATCTCAAGTTAACGTAGGTATCATTAGCTGATTAGCCTAATTAGCACTAACTAGGCTCATTCTTAGTTACCCTCAATTACGTTTAGCTCAGCTGTACTTGCCGAGCTCGAAATGAATCAACACACGAGAATCTCAACTCGGCTTAAATACGAGTAAATAGGCGTTAACTCAATTTGTTTACCTCTGAATAGCTAATGAAGCTTTGTCCCGCTTAACTTACACATATGTTAAAACATATGTGTATGTACGTGTATGTCTGTATGTATGTATGTGTATATATGTATATATATATATATATATATATATATATATATATATATATATATATATATATATATATATATATATATATATATATATATATATATATATATATATATATCTGTAAATATCAAGTGCGTTCTTTGTGTTCATTGTGCATCTTACCGTTTTTATATATTAGATTTTTCCTTTTGTTTTTTTTGTTGTTTTTTTATTTCACATTTTTTTTTGTTTATTTGCGTATTGCTACCTATCAGCATTTCTCTTTTTTTTTCATATGTCATGGTCTACGTTTTGAAGAAAATAGTAGCATAATAACTATGCGAGCGTAATGGTGTGTAAGTTTTTCTGTTTTCCTGATGAATTGTATCGCAGATGTATTACGATTTTGTGTGTTTTTCGTTCACTGTCAATGAACTACCATTATATAATGTAATATGGTGTATTAACATGTTTGCGGGTGCAGGGGCCCCTGTCAGGCGTTGCTCGCCTTTAGCTCCTGTACCTTTCTTGAAAAAAAAAGTATTCAAGATGAAATAAAGATTCATTCATTCATTCAAATTAGACCTAATTAGGGCTTCGCTATGATTAACTTCGCTTAACTAGGCACTACAATGCGTAAGTTGGCTTGAAGTGGCCGTACCGGCATGAGGATGATAATTCCTTGTCTAAATCATCTACCGTACAAACGGCGGGCAAGACAGCTCTACTGTAAAATTTCACAGCTAGGTTCACCGTCAAAGGAACACTTCACTGTCATTAATTTATTTCTCTCTCAAAGCTAGATCCTAATAGCCTCGATATAGCAACAGCCCATCACCTTGACGACGCCGACCACCCCAAAGGGGAGGTTATGAAGGCCTGGCACTAGGACAGCAGTGGGAGCGGACTATCTGCGTAATTGTAATAAAGGTACTGCTGATTATTCTGTATTCAAATCCCGACACTGCAGCCGACTAGTGAATGTGTTGGGTATGCAGTGTTGTGCTCTTACGGTAGGTTTAGAGTATCCAACGGCTCTAAACAGTCATGTCTCGCGCGACCCAACTTTCACATATGCCCCAAGAGCTGCATCGCGGGAACTATCACGAGAAATCGCACACGGCTGTATAGTCCAAGCAACGCAAGTGCGAAATGAGCTATCACATTTGAAATCTACTTTTCAGTGCAGTCCAAACTTTGTCGATGTTGAATTTGTACAAAGAAATGTCGTGTAAAAACTAATTTAAAATATTGTATTTCAACATTCGTACTAACAATGTCGAGGACCATGAGCAAAATGCCAGCAAGTCCTGACGTTGTCCTTGGACCCATTTTTTCGAGGCAGGGACCAAACAACAAATGGGGAAAGCAGTTTAACACTACAGTATAGAAATTATAGGATGCTCACACTCAGAACTTTGAAATACAAAAAAATACAGACTTATTAATTCTGCTTGCCATAGATACGCGATGAAAAACACAGAAGCAAGCAAAGTAAAAAAAAAAAAAACAGAAGATGAACAGAAATATAGAGAATTTTCCACTACATACACAAGATCTTTTTTTTTTATGTAAAACACAAAACATTTCAATCAAGGGCTTATACAAAGCTTGATAGGCATAGTGGAAAGAGAAAGAGGAAACAGAATTTTTATGCCAGTACCCTAATACACCGCATTGTGAGCACTACGACAAGGTGTTTGCAGTGACACACATGTTCATTCTGTCATACAATATGAAGTGTTATATTATGTTTTATTGCGATAGCAATTATATGGACACTCTCGGCCCTCCACTCACACACCGAGACATATTAACCTACTACACCAGAGCTAGACACACCATGCACCCGCCGCCGCCGTTGTTCTTGAGAGAGGAAGAGGTGGCACTCCGCCAACTCCAAACGCATACCTTCCCCAACCTCCTCTCCATGCATAAATTCTACCCTGACCAGTACGCAGACTCTTGCCCGGGCTGTGGAAGCTCCCTAACGGTATGTCATGTCACGGTGGAGTGCGCCGCAAAATTATTTCCTCCCCTTCCCAATATCCTGCGCCCCTTCCGCACCTGACAGCTGTGGGACGATGCCCTCCGCGACGGACCTCCCGAGGTCCGCCAGGCATTTGTTAAACGGGCCCGGGTGGTCGCCAAGATCACCATAGGGAACCCGGACTAGGGGTTCCCTCCCACATGCTTGGTTTCTATATTTTTATTTTTAATAAAACATTTTCTCTCTCTCTCTCGGCTGATTTCTGTCGTCGCCGTCATCTCCCGAATATGTATATGTATTTATATATATAAAAAGGCAAAGAAAAATAAATCAGCAGAAAAAAAAAATCAAAGCATCTTATCGGGGATTCGAACCAGCGACCCCTCGCTCCGCAGCCTGCTGCGCTAGCCAACAAAACCACGCGCCATTTTTTTACATGGTATTTATCACAAATGAGGTTTATGTATATTCATAGCATGCAAAATACTTAAGGCTGCCTCCACAAATGTAAAGTAGGCATTACAAAACAAATTTCATGCAACACTGTGTTCTAAAAAGGTATTTGAGCAGCGCATTTTATGAACTGTGGATACCAGTCCGGCTGAAACTGTAGTTCTTCATAGAAGTCTTTCAGCTGTACAGTCATTTGCACGAAATGTGACCGCGAAGACGCCATTGGTTCCGCATGCCTGTCTAACATGCGAGTTTTCCATAGACTGTGCATGCCCATTAACAAGAGCATGTCAACTGGCATAGCATTGTCTTTGGGTGGTACAAGATAACGTATGATGTTAGAATTTATATCAAGTTGCTTTTTAAAAAGCCCTCTGCAGGACGTCCCAAAAGAGGATGACGTCCTTACAACTAATGAAACAATGTTCTATTGTTTCTGGAACTTCACAAAGGCAGCAATTAATTGAGGGTACAAAGATACCTTTGGTGCTTAACCAGGCTTTTACAGGTAGTGTTTCTGTATGCACCTTGTAGAAAAATGTCTTTGTTATTGTTGAAATAGGCATTTTCTTCACACGTACTAGCACGTCACGAGCAGACAATCCAATATATAATGAGCGGTACAGTGGGGCCGCAAATAACATACTTAATAGTTCAATATATAGATCTTTCCTTGAGCTAGAGAACAAATAATCATTGGAGAATCTGGCTGTCAGAAAGCGCACTGATTCGCATACTTCAAGCATGAATCCTTGCAAATAGGGAGGCGATGCAAAATTTGTAGATACCACTAAATTTGGTAAAACATCGGCTAAATTCACTTGCAAGAATGTTCGAAGCAGCGGATCAGCACAGTCCCCAAAAAATAGAAAAAACGTGACACCAGCTGTCTAATAAAGAGGTGAACCAACCCGAGACCACCTGCGCAAACTGGTCTAAAAACATTGTCACACATCATTGGTTCATAGGCTGATGACGAAATGAAGGTAACAAATATTCGGTGAAACTTAAAAGTTTGTTGAATGTTGCGAGAGTGTGGTGTACAAGATTCCTCTTTCTTGCGGGCGTTACTATGTGGGTCAAACTGGCCGGTGCGCTAATGACCGCATGCGCGAGCACGCGAACAAGGTTCGTAAACAAGCTAGAGATAGCCAACTGTCTATTCATTGCTGAATGTAAACCCTGGAACAATAAATTATTTGCAGTACGTAGAATATTTTTTTTTGGCAGAAACAGATTGCATGCCTTAGCTCTGCCAAAGATAGAGAGGTTATGCGGAATAAACGTCTGAGCATAACGCTTTAGGTTGGGTACGCGTTCTTTCCAGTAATGTGCGCTTGATCTGTATGCATCTAAAGGAACGCCTAGGTATTTTGGTGGCTCACAAGACCATTCAATACCCTCAAAATGGGTTGGTTTATAAGTCCATGGGCCAAACCACAGTCCCAAACTTTTTTGCAAAGTTCATTCGTGCCCCTGAAATTGTTCCGAATTCCCAGATTGTTGACACCACCGTTTTTATACTGGAAAGATCCGTACAAAAGAACGCTAGGTCATCCGCATACGCCAATACTTTTACCTCATTCCCATCAACACTGAAACCGTGGACTTTGCTAGATCGAATTACGCTTAAGCACAGTGGCTCCAAGTAAAGAGCAAACAGCATTGGCGACAACGGACAGCCTTGTTTCACAGAGGAGTTAAGGAACACAGGCTTTGACAGCTGGCCATTAACAATCAAACGGGTCGAACAATCATTGTAGCATAGTTTTACACCTTTAAATATAGTGGACCCAACGTTGGCATGTTTGAGAAGAGAAAACAGAAAAGAATGACCAACCCGATCAAACGCCTTCGCTAAGTCTACTTGTAGCATTGACAGTTGTTCTTGTGAGTGTGAACAATGTTCCAATACTGTGCGAGCGATATGTACATTCGTCTGTATTGAGCGACCTTTTAGACCGCAAGTCTGATGGGCACCAATAAGAATCGACATTGCAAATTGAAGTCTGTTTAAAAGCGCTTTTGCAAAAATTTTATAGTCAACGTTGCACAATATAATTGGCCTGTAGCCGTCAACCAGACGAAGTTTTTCTCTGTCTGAGCATTTTGGACTTAGAACAGCGTGGCTTTTAGTAAAAGATCGAGGAAGCGTCTCCAGATCAAAACTCTGCGTAAAAATGTCGAGCAGTAAAGGGCACTGTAATGATTTAAATGTTTTATAAAACTCGCCCGACATTCCATGCTTGCACCGGCGATATAACAGCGAGCTATTCATATGCACCATTTGCCGCTCACGGTACGCAGATCTCGGAACAGCTTGAGCGTGTTTTGTATCACGCAACGCTTTTACAGTTTCTTTCAAATTGACAACAGCCCTTGACACGCGCACGAAAAAAGTGGCCCCCTTCGGTACCACTCATGATGTAGAAGGGAAAAAAAGTCACAGTTTCGTCCCAAGGCGAAGCAATGAATGCGATAGCAACAAATTGGAATGTCAAGCCGAATGGCAAGCACATCGAAACGCACAGGGCGCTGCTCATGTACACATGACGCACGAAAACAACACGCACAGGACGAGAGAAAACTAACAGCGTTCACAGCTCGACACTTAACTCGCTGCTCAAACAAAAATGACGCACGAAACGTATTCACAGGTACAGAGGAGTGCGAACTAACAAGTGTCACAGGTGTTACTTCGCTGTGTTTGAAAAGCGTGTTCTTTTCGCAAACGGGGGGGACTGCCGCGAGCGAAGTGACCTTCGTGCGCTCGGTAAATACAAAGCAATCGTTCTGGCAAAAGCACAAGACGTACTATTCTCCAGTAGCGTTGCCAGAGATTTTTTTCGGGGGGGGGGGGGGTTCAACCACACTTTATGTATTTTCGTGCGTGCGTTTGTATGTGTGCGTGCATATATACGCAAGCAAAACTGAAAAATTTCGGGGGGGGTTTCCTCAACACCCCCCCTTGGGTACGCCACTGCTATTCTCCTCCACCGCGAGATAAGCGCGCGCAAGGGGCGTCTACCCCGCACGGGGCAAAGTACGCGCGGGAGATCAGTGCCTGAGAGCGTGCGTCGCGAAGAGCCGGGCGCCGAGCTAAAGCCCCGCCGAGCGTGCCCTTTGTGCCGTCTCGCTGGTAATGCTGAAAACACGCTGAAAACTTGCTGTATATAAATAGCTCGCCTTTTGAACGTTGAAAGACGTGAGCTTTTCGTGGCTCAGCCCCGGTTAACGCCGCGCGCTTCAGAGCGAGATGTCCCCTCGTTCGAAGCCGCGCGTCGGAAACATTTTTCTGAATTATTTTTCTTTGTGGCTTTTATAAATATATAGATACATATACATATACGGTTCATGGCGGCGACGGCAACGGCAAAAACCAGCCGAGAATGTCCATATAATTGCTATCGCAATGAAAGAACACCAGGCACACTAAGCGTCAGACAGCACCGCGTGGCAGGAGACGCAGTGGGGGCATTCCACGTGCCGCACTTTGAAAGAAAAAAGAAATATCAAGCAGCGTCGGAAAGTCTAACAGTATCATATAATCAATTCTTCGCCAATCCTCCTGAGTGGCTATTACCCATGTCAGAGTCAACAACAACAACAGCAGCGCCGGCCTGTGCATTGTGGACACTCCCAGCGCCTTCCTCAAATAGAAACATGTAACAACTATGACAGTTGATCATTCACGCTTCTCCTGTGTATACCTATGCGTCCTTTTCAAGCGCCCCTTCTTTGTGCTGCGGCGGCGACCTGCAAGAATCGAGCTGATTGTCGTTCTCCGTGACATTCTAGTGTCTTGCTATCGCACTCATTGCTTCGCGCTAGTAGCAAAACTGTGACTTTTTTCGTGTTTAGGTGATAGGGTAGTCTATAACGTAGCATCTGATAGGTATATTTGTTCTACACCTCGGTAGTTCTCATATTTCTGAGCTCCTTTTTATTGGTTGTTTTGTGTTTTTTTTGCATTAAAGTGAAAATACGGTTTAGAGTGTCGCTGTTTTTAAATGCGAAGCATTTCTTAGCGAACTTCGGCGACTTTCAGCGTATATATCTATCTATCTAGCCGCCTACGACATTGTGCTCTGCTGGCCGTATAGTTATGGGATTGATACCAAAATTGGTATGGCATAACACGACTACATGCCGAACATGAATGACTGGTCATATCAGGAAAACCATGAATAACTTGTCATGAAAAGCATGATTTACACATCATGGCCACAGTGCTCCTGAGGCCGTTCTCTTAACTTGATATATCCAAAAATTGGTACCATGAGACATTTCTGCATCACCAACATAAATCACAGGTGCTAATATGAAAATCATGACCTGTCATGTCATGTCATGTACAACATGATTTACATGCCAAGCTCATGGCGCGCTGACGGCCGTTTCGCTAGCTTGATATACACCAAATCTGGTATTGCGTGAAGTGACTTTATGACGAACATAAGTGGCTAGTGGTAATATGGAAATCATGACATGTCATTTGCAACATGACTTGCATGCCACGCTCGTGACACTTTCGTAGCTGTTTCGCTAGCTTGATATACACCAACTTTGGTACTGATCGACGTGATTGTATGAAGGGCATAAATGACAAGTGGTAATATGGAAATCATGAAATGTCACGTGCAGCATGACTTGCATGCCACGCTCATGATACTCTCGTGGTCGTTTCGCTAGCTGGATATACACCAAATTTGGTATTAAGGCGAAAGCCTGTCATGTCTCCTGCTCACGTCCGTCCATCGCTCCGTCCCTCCGGCGGCGCCCTGGCAAGGTGCCAGGTGGCCGCCGGGGCACACAAACGGACGCCTGGAGCGTCGTACTCTACAGGGCTTGCGCTTTGCTTGCGTAGCGTCGCTGTGCCCAGCGTGTCCAATCATGCAAAGAGGGAGACGCGCGCATCGCGTTCCGTTCTGACCAACCACGTCTCAATGGGCACAAGCGTACGTGGAACACACTTTGGAATTCGCAAAGTTTCCGTCAATTTAAGCGCTGGAACGCGAATGTCGTCTGCATGATGCGCAAAGCGTCAGAACATGAACACATGTGAAACGGAGGCAGGTAAGTCTCGCGTCTCGCTGCGATTCGCCGTAAAAAATTAAAACAGAAAACACGCACACATCCCGTTTGTGTGCCATCCTTTTGAGAGTGTAAAAAAAAAAGACATGACATAGTCAGTCGAATGTCACAAGCTTTCGCCGAACACACTTTCGAGTGCACAAAGTGTCCTTCAAATTTTTCTTGGCGTGACACCATGACGTACATAAATGATAAGTGGTAATATGGAAATCATGACATTTGATGTGAAACATGACTTGAATGCCGCGCTCATGGCACTCTCACGGCCGTTGCGCCTGTTTGATGTACAAATTTGGTATTGAGTGACGTGACTGTATGAGGAGCATGAATGACAAGTGGTAATATGTAAATCATGACATGTGACGTGCAACATCACATGTCATGTGCAACATGACTTGCATGCCACGCTCATGGCACTCTCGTGGGCGTTTCACTAGCTCTATACACCAAATGTGGTATTGAATGACGTGCTTGTAAGACGAGCATAAATGACAAGTGGTAATATGGAAATCATGACATGTCATGTGCAACATGACTTGCATGCCACGCGCATGGCACTCTCGTGGCCATTTCGCTAGCATGATATACACCAAATTTTGTATTGAGTGACGTGATTGTATGACGAGCATAAATGACAAGCGGTAATATGGAAATCATGGCATGTCATGTGCAACATGACTTGCGTGCCACGCTCATGGCACTGTCGTGGCAGTTTCGCTAGCTTGATATTGTAACGGTAAAATCACACGACGTCAGCACAATATAAATGAACACTATATTTCCAACACAAACATGGCACCATCGCCTGAGTTTTACTTCATCGTCCTTGTCTTTTCCCTATCCGCTCGCCCGTGTCTTCTGGCTTTTTTCCTCTTCATCGAGCTTGCTCCAACAACACGTAACAATATACACCAAATTGTGTATTGCGTGACGTGACGGTATGACGAACATAAATGATAAGTGGTAAGAAAATCATGACATGTCAGGTGGAAGATGACCTGCATGCCACGCTCATGACACTTTCATGGCCGTTTCGCTAGCTTGATATACACCAAAACTGGTACTGCGGGACATGGCTGTATAGCGAACATAAGTGGCAGGTGGTAGTATGAAAATATTGGCATGCATGTAATCTACAATACCATATACATGCCACGCTCGTGGTGCGCTTGCGTCCAGTTCGCTAGCTTGATATACACCAGAATTGGTATTGCGTGGCGTGACTGTATGACGAACATAAAGGACAGATCCTAACATGTAAATCATGACATGCATATTATGTACAGTATGATTTGCTCCTTGTTGGCTGTTTCGCATTATATCGATTCCCACAGTGCGTTGAATCTGCCAGTTTTTTATATCTGTTCTTATTACATATTATTATTTTATTTTCGTAAATGATGTGCACTGGTAGCAGATTCATTATTTCTAATCGAGGACTCGTTTACGTTAGTAAGGGATACAACGCCCAGCTTTTTTCTGCATTCAATGGACGGTATTGGTGTTAGTAAGTGTTGCAGTGCCCCAGACACGATGACAGTAATTTATATGTGATAGAAACAGGGATTTATAGAAAAGAAGTTTAATACTTTCTCAAAGGGAAAAACGCAACTTGCACAGTATTGCATGAGAGAGTTTACCCAACACCATTTCCACGTGAGCATTCCAAGATAAATGTTACTCCAATATAACACCAAGACATTTAAAGGAGGGTACACTTGGTAGAATGGAGTTATTGAAATGTAAACTCGTTCAAGTATCAATGTTTCGATTTTTTGGCCTAAAAAGTAAGGCTTTGCTAGTAAAACATTTTGCTCTGTTAGAAAAAAAAACGCCAGATCTGGAAGTTTCTGCGTCTCAAGATTCCGCATCTGACAGTGCATTCTCCCCACGCGTCATGAGGGCGTGACGTCCCTATTTTTTTTCAGGACGTGAATGTTCCTTCACACACCACTTTGTTCTCAGGGAGTTGTTAACGTCATCTTCTTAGGACGCTTCCTGGATGAAGTTACCTAAAAAAACAAACTAAAAAGTAAATATCAAAGAGGCATAACTTAACAGATTATGTATCTATAAAAAAAAAACAAGTGCATGTATTCGAGTGGCTGTTTAGAGGTCATTTACTGGGTCTACTAAACGAAATCCCTGACGTGCGAACTTTGGCATCTGTTCCTTAATTGCCTTTCAGAGCCTCACCTATAAATACGGCATAATCAAAGAGAAGTATTCTCACGACTTAGGCTCCCAGGTGCCATACGTGTTGTACATTATGTATCGTCTAGGCG
Organism: Rhipicephalus appendiculatus; assembly: GCA_030522465.1. Classification (NCBI taxonomy): domain Eukaryota; kingdom Metazoa; phylum Arthropoda; class Arachnida; order Ixodida; family Ixodidae; genus Rhipicephalus; species Rhipicephalus appendiculatus. The sequence goes on from JALIZH010022509.1 coordinate 18,606, forward strand.
TAATTTTTTCTCATTCTTTTTTTTGCAACAGCGTATTGTCAAGCCTGACTTGTTGAACATGGGTAAGCTGATAAATGTGAACCTCGCACATCAGTTTTCTCTCCGGCAGGCACTAACAATTGCAGTTCCTGAAATCAAGGGGATATAATGATGGTTGCGTTTAATATAGGTGGCATTAAGCGGCTTTCATTTCTATCCAGAGACCGCAAATTCAAGGTCGGTCGGTTCCTTATGCACTTGCCAAGGATGATTCCACAGTGAAAGTTATCATGCTGTTCTTTTAGGGGCGAAGCTCCTTAAGCCGTGGGTCGTGCGTCCTCGATGTATGTAGTTGTAGGTAGCCACCTCTCGTTTAGTTCTTGGAATGTCCGTTAGATGGCGGTACTTGTATATGATGAATATATGACGAAAAGCTGCGGCGCTCGCTCCATTCAGATGTATGGGCGCTGCTGCTTCTCACAATGTTCACTAGATGGCGCGGCGCTGTGACAGTACGTTAATTGATCACTAGATGGCGCTGCGGCGCTCGCTCCATTCCGATGCGTAGGAGACAGCTCCGCTGCGTGCTCTAGTGTGATAGGAGACCGCTGGGTGGCGCGGCGCTCTTGGCGCGCTTCCCCTTTCGCTCGGCAGTCAGCGCGCAATGAGCGACGAAGAAGGTGAGCGACGAAGAAGGCACGGAGGCGCCGGAAACGGAGCCCGACGTTCGAGCCCACGAAGCAGAAGGTGCACGGCGACGCCGAGAAGCGGATCCAGAAACTGTGAGAGCCCGAGAAGCGGCGAGGAAACGCGCGTACAGGCGGGCAGATCCCGAGGCTGCGCGAGTGCGGGAAGCTGCTGCCAAGCGCACACACTGGTTCTCACGTCTTTCATGATGATGTAATGGGCGAGTTTTCACGGAAGAGTCATGAACCTCCGGAGCTTCGCCCACTCATCATCATTCATCCCGTGGATATGCTATGATTTTTTTTCATCTCAGCCGACTGCATTGATTTGATTTCACCGCTTTCATTTCTCGAATTCTCTCGATCTTGCGCGGGCGTTAGACTGTATCGGCGGCCTTTTCTGCGGAGAGGATAAGCGGCGCACTTTCAGCGCCTTTTGATGCTTGTTTTTTTCGACTGCGCGTACTTCGTCGCGCGCAATATGTCGGCGCCGGGTTTTCATGCCATCGTCGGCGACATGCGCTTAGTTAAGCGCTCGTTTGTGATAAACACCGTGCAGAAGTCTACTTTCGTAGAGCCCCACGCCTTTCCTGCAGCTGCCAAAGCAGAAATAGTTGCCCGAACGAAGGACAAACCACAGCCGTGAACTTCATATATCCCCTCGCAGCAAAGCTATGCAAAGTGCTGTCGTCTGTCGGGCTTCCTGCACGTGCTGTCGCTTGCGCCCGCTAGATGGCCATTAGTGGCGCCTCTATAGGAGGTGCTCTAGGCGTACACTTAACAACGGTGAAGTTGGCTATTTTATTCAACAGAGGTTTTGGCAAGAAATATTGTATTGAGGCAATAACACGCATTCTTATGTTCAAGTCACCTTGGCTGAGACAACGCTATCTTTTTGGGCGTGATTTCACGCCGACGGCACCTCCTTGCTGACCAACCGTGGGCGAAATCGTCACTCCCACTTTCCTATCCTGTTCTGCGATATTCGCGTTTTTAACGCGAAAGTGTTTTATGCCGGGGATCACCACGAATATGATGTTGTAAAATATATACTAAGAGATGAGAACGAAAAACCTAGAGGAAAAAGTTTCGTCACCGGTAGTCGAACCTACGACCCCTCGCTCCTTAGCGCGCGGTGCGAACCGGCTCGGCTACATAGCGCGCGTTCTTTAGCTTGCTAACGGTGAGCTATTTATATTCACCATTTACCGCTGGCGGTACTCAGAGATCGGTGACTTCGGCGTGTTCTTGTCACTGGCGAGATGCCGCGAAGGGTCCGCAGGGCGCTTTAAAAGTCGTCGCCACACGCGTTGCGATGTGCGCGCCTCAGCAGGGAGTAGTCGATCGTGCGCCCGCGCTTATCTCGTGATCGCGGTGGTTTGTACGTCATGGGCACGGAGTAAGATAGACAGGAGCGCCGACTCCACTCGTCTGGAAGGGACACATTTTGCAACGCCACTTCATGCTTCGCGGCGTGTTTGCCAGATGGCGCTACGAATGGAGAAAAGTGGCGGAGGAGAGACGCTGTACCCGAGCAGAGCCACGGGCGGGGACTCCATCTGTCGTTGCTATAGAAACGGCGCGGACGCTTGCTTGACCGCGTTCGCGGGTCTGCATGTATATCCGTGTTGTCGTCTGCTCCGTGCACGCTGTACGCCTGCTACCAATTCTTTTTTGTAGAGCGCATAGGTTCTTGCAGTTCGCGGATTGACATTATGAGAAGAAATAACCCTTTGTAGCGTTTTATTTCATTTATTCGAAACAGACCCATTGCCTGACATGTTTAACGTGCATCCCACAGAAGTATAGAATGATACAACAACGTACATAAACATAACATACATAAACTTAGTACATAAGGTAACATGGCAAGAACATGGTACGTAAAGTAACATAGGAAAAATTTTAAGTGCGCTGACAAACATGGCTTGTTAGTACATAAACTAACAGGGAAAGAAAAACTAGGAAATGGGACCGGAATGTAATTACAGCGAAAAGAAGCTTTTAATGAAGAGGTGGCGTTTGTCACTTCTTTCCTTTCATCAAGTGCGAAGATGCTTCGCTTGCTTCTTCTTTCTCTCGACGCTTTCCGCGCCGCTCGGCTCTCTTGCGAGCAAAATTGCCTCATTCTCATTAGAACGTAGTATTGCAGAATTCCCGCTATAATCTCTTCCTTGTGAGCTTCACAAGGGAAGCTGAGACTCTGTGTCCCCAGAACATGGTCAATCGTTGTCTCGTAGATAATAGTCGACTTTGCATTACATGAAAAGTAGCTCTCGGCCGCGTGCAACAGTCCGTACAAATGCATGTTTGGATATATAAATCGGCCGCGTGTTTTGGTGGCAGTCAGACCGGAAATGTCTTCTTTAACGGGCTGCAAAGTTGAACCAAGTGCGTCCCTGCACGTCTCACAGTCAGACTTTTTGGCGAAATTTTCGGGCCACATATCGAGTTTAGCCATGCTTCCCGCAAAGGTTGAAGGAATGGCTCCCTTTCGAAGTCGATGCACTTTATTTACCTCTAGTAGGACATGTCCTTTGTGTTCGCTGAAGTACCTTTAAAAAAATGAGGTGCTTCTCGGAGTGTCCAGCACATATTTTGTCCTTGGATTTCGGGGGTCGCTTACTCACAGGAACTTTTTTGACGCCTCTGATCCAGTAGCTGCGGATCAGATGGAGCCGTGAAAAGCGGAATCTTCTCTCGCCCTTTGCCGTAACCAGATTTACAGCCAGGAACAAAACACTTCATTGCCTCCTGTCCGGTTGCTCCGTGTCTTTACACACAAGTACCAAGACACCTTGTCCCTTGGAGTATGAAGAAGCACACTGCAGACATGCTAACGAAAGGGTGCAACCCGAAAATGTCCAACCAACACTACCGCGCAGACGTCCAGACGTGGAAAACAAGTGTACTTCTGCTCTGCCGTTTTTGTTCAGCATAATTTTTCGTCTGCTTTCACTGAAGATATGTTACAATGTTTCGGATATGTGTATAAAAAGCGGTACGATGTTTTTATTTCATATTTTAGTATTGGTACGCATATATGCGCGTTTTTTTTGTCATACTGAGAATGCCGAGCGAACGGGTTTCTAGCAGACGACACACTCCGCGCACGCCGTTCCCCGCCGCCGCCGTCCTCCTCCAGTTGGCGCATGCGCTCATAAGCGCAGGTGTTGAATGATTTCCATGCACCTCGACAGATGGCGCTACGCGTTGCGATCAGCACTGGAATAGGAGGAAGCATGTGCGAAGCATGAAGCGGAGCGGAGGGGGAGAGCAAAGGAATGAGTTAGAACGCCGCGTCCGCGTTGCACGGTTTGTCCCGGGTGAATGCGTGGGCCGGCGGCGGAGTCGGCACTCCTCTCTTATCTTACTCCGTGGTCATGGGCTGTCAACGCAACTGTGCGTTAAACCGTGGCCTCCGAGATTAACCGGCTGCACGTTTAAACTAACAGAGAGCACGAAGGCCACTTCGCTCGCTGTAGCGGCCGCGCTTGCGGAAGGAGCACGTTGATCACACACAATTAACAAGTGTGAAAGTTGTTCGCGCTCGTCCTGTGCATACTTGTGCTTTCGTTCCGCGTGTCCTTCTTTGTGTTTGAGTAGAGCGTTTCAAGTGTCGAGCTGTGACAGGTGTTAGTTCACGCTCGTCATGTGTATGTTCTTTTCGTGCGTCCTTTCTGCTTCAGGAACGTGCTGCAAGTTTCAACAAGCTTGCCGCTCTTCGCGTGACATTACACTTTGTTGCTATAGCATTCATTCCTTTTAACTTGTGCCGAAAGAATGCACAATAAACGCTCAACTACCTCTGTGAAGACACGTTTCACTTTCGTGTTATACTGATTCCTATGAAAGAGGGATCATTCATCTTTCTTTCTCGCACATTTTCTTTTCTGATTTTTTTTCTACTTACTGGAACTTTTGATACTATTAAGGGCTAATCAGGTGTTGTCTTCCTCCCTTAGGTGAGCAGGAGTAGTTGTGGTAGTAATTATTTTAAGGCTATTGCTGAAAGTACGCAACTTGGATGTGCTCTTACGTGATTGGCCTACAGCACCACAATACACTATACATTTATCAATACATGAAAATCCATCCTTGAAACATTTGATGGGCCTCGCAACGAGCTGTATTAGGCTAAAGAACTGAGAACCTATTAACTAAAGAACTTAGTACTAGAGCGGAGCATTTTCTATAAGGTTATATTTTAGCATATTGAAATGTGCAACATTCAATGCGATTAGCAGTGTTCATAAACTTCGAAATCACTCGATGAATGCACAGAAGTGAACCTAGAGCTAAACCATGACATTTCATGGGTATCTCAATAAAACTTGAAAGCGAGCAGCGTCATACAAAAAACGGTGGGCCATGCGTTCACTTAACTGCGTACCAGTGACTGGAATATGTAAAACAAAGAATTGTGTAACATTGTACGGACAGATAATAAAAAGGAGAACTCGAACACCATATCAAGACATTTGAAAATACTTCCGTGTACCTAAAACAGTACAGGGAAACCCACATGCATGATTCTCGTGGCACAACCTCTATCTTTCCGTCTTCTTTTAAGGAGAAACTATTCAGTCGCGGAACAGAATCGAAGCAACAATAACATTTAAAAAATTGCCCGCGTATCTACGTGCTTCGCTGCAAATGTCGTCGAAAGACGATAGTCTTGTGCCGACTGCACTGCATGAGCGGCATGAGTACCACAATTTAATAGCTGGGCTAGCCGCTGGGCTCGTTTTTCGGACGTTTTCCGGGCACGCTTAGACGGACGCCGGCGTTTCTCCGCTGAAATTTGGTCGTCGATCTTTTCTCTGCGTTCTCTGATCATGTCTTGTAGAGTGGGTCGTATTTCATCAAGCGGCCATATATGTTTTGCCTTGCCTGAGACAGCGCTCTTCTACGATGAATCAGCCGCATCTGGCTGGCATTGATAAAACAGAAGAGGACGCCATCTACAGCGCTACCGGGGAACATCGGCTTGTGTTGAACTATGCTGCTGCCAGGTGGCAGCACCACAGCGTCGAAGTTAAATCACTGGGCGGAGACTTGTTTTGTACACAGCGGCGCATTTTCAGCGCCGCGTAATAAGCACTAGCATCTTTATAATTACGTATCTATAGATTTTGTTTTAAAGGAACACTGTGAATAGTACTAAGGTATTGATGTTGTGCCTCATGCGTAA
>JALIZH010022510.1:0-17500 GCA_030522465.1 Rhipicephalus appendiculatus
CACAAACCACAATGCAAAAGAAAGTGCACTGCCTAATTAAATGCAAAACAATTAACAAAATGCATATAAACTTATGTTTGATGACAGCCAAGTGGTACTTAACTGCATCCTCTTGCTTTTAATAAGCACACAGTCTCCTCAAAAGCACAGATGACAATTTTTTGGAGAAAGATGTGGCATATTTCTTGAAAATATGTTTCTTTCTACCAGACAGACTATCAAGCTTACTGGGTCACAAATCGCTAGATGTTTTTGGTGTGTACGCTATGGTCACATCGGAGTCTTTAAAAATGATTGAAATACACACTACAGAGGCAGAGACCGATGTACGTAATAGAACATTTGCTCGCGTCTCACTAGCTTACCTCACGGCTGTCGGAGACTTTGCGTTCGCTTTCATCAGCCACTGATCAAATATCAACTTTTCGCGAGCGGAGAGCTTCTGGATGTCCTCATCCTGTCGTTTGTGTCTGTTCACCGACACGGTCATCTTTGCGAGCTTCATTTGGCACCGGCGAAGTTGCTGCGTCGCACTCCCGGAGCTGGCCTTTCACGGCCTGCAACTCCGAAAAGGAGCAGACGAGCTCATCTGTTTGGCAGGCTGTGCCCGTGCACACTTCGACGTCCACTGTCGCATCTGAGGGGGCGATACAAAGCACAATTTAATTGCCCAAGGCATTTGGGGAGCAGCAGACAGATGGACGAAACGAGAAGCGAGGTCATGAGAAGATATTTAGCTTACCTTCATCGCCAGCTGCGGTTGTATCGGACGTTCCCGTGCTTGAAAATGGCAGAATGTTTCTCTTGGAGAGTCAGGTGAGGACAGTCGACACCTTTTAGCTGCTGGCTTTATTCTCGCTGACCGGGATCCCGGCTTCGGCTTGCTCATGTACGCCGGCAATCCTTTGAACAGGCGAGGAAGGGCGCCGGCCCGCAACTTTGCCTTCTCGCGTTGCAACAACACATTTTCACCATTCACTACGAAGTCGTCCGTTCGAATAACATCGGTTGCGTCAAAATGTTTCTCGCACACTCTCACGTGTTCAGATTCGAAGTTAAATCCGCCAGCTTCCTGTCGCGGTATCGCACGTTTCCATTTCTCTCTATCGTCGCAGTCCCTCGGTAAACTCAATAACGACACCTTTTCGCTCGTGCCTCTGTAGCCGGAGCGGCAACCCGGTACACAACATGTCTTGGGCATCGTCGCTCACGTACACCATCCGTGTCCTCGCACACAATTCGCACAGTCGTCAGTCACACAAATTTAGAGAAACGACGAAAACTGAACGCCGATGCCGCCGCATTCCTCAGGTCACCAGCTCTCCCTATACGCAGCGAAGCTATCCTCAATGCCCCCTGCGCGCTTCCTAGCGCCGCCTCGTGGGTTACTGCGGCGACATAGCAAGCTCTCCCCATAGAGTGACGGAGAAGTTTCGTGACCAGAAAAGCATTGAAGGACTCTGGTACAAGTAAATAATTCCATTTCCGCACCCCTCCCTGTAACGTCTGGCGTTCCGCAAAGTAGAGTCTTAGGCACACTGCTATTTCTTATTTATATTAATGACCTCCCTCTACATGTTGCCTCTTAATCTGAATGTTCGCAGATGGTTGTGTCATTGACCGCACAATCACTAACAATGCTGATCACGCCGTTTTGTATGAAGATCTTAACAATGTTCATAATTGGCGCAACAAATGGTAGATAACCCTCTATCACAGCAAATTCAAGGTACACTGCAAACGGGTTTGAGCCTACTATAGGGAGTTTTGCGCTCGTGTCGCAGCGTGCGTCCTAAAGGTAATACGCAAAACCCCCCTTCAAAAGGAGGTTCTAGGGTGGTAGGGCAAGATGGCGGTGCCTGTTGAAGCGAGAGCCGTATTTGACGCTCGTATTTGATTTCGATTTCTGTAATGAGGCTGCGCTGGCCGTATACTGCCGATAAAATAGTTCTGTTTGTGAGATACATAGTCAGTTTATGGTTCACAAGGCTTAACAAGGTTTGTTTACAATGTGCGCTCGTGTTTTCTGTATCCGCGCAGAGATGGCGACGCTGTATTCATTTCCCTGTTCCCAAGATAAGGCAAATACGGCCACAAGTGAAGCCGAGACAGGTATTAGGGGTCTTGAAGAGTACTCGACTGCGCCATATGTCGAAAGAAAGCGATCTGTTTCGGCCCGTCAGACGCAACATTGAAGTAAACTCGGCACAGAGACGCAGGCAGCGGTGGCTTTCTGCAGCAGCTCGATTTAGTGCCGCACTTAGGTTTCTATAGCTCTACAGTGCATTTAGTGTTTTTATATCTAGATGGCGCCGTAGGTGCTTGTGTTAGCCCGCGTGCAGGCTTGCGAAAAAAAATATTTGAGGCACTATAGTAGCGTTTCACAGACATTTCTTGGTGCTATTAATCACTGGGACATTAGAAAATGGCCAACAAGGTATACACGCACAAACATGACATTTGCACACAAGTACCCACAACACAGGAATCGAACCCGCGACCACACGCACCAAAAGCAAAGACCGTAACCATGACGCTACAACGCCACCACTTGCTTGTATTTTCACGGGGTTATACATGTACAAAGCGGCTGGTAACCCGTCAAAGGCACTTCAAATTTGTGTTCTCGTAACATCGGCATGTGTTTGCCCTTGCTTAAGGCCACCACATAAATTGCGGGGCATCATACAGACCAAAGTAAGCACCTTTGGCTCCGAATTATTGGGTTTGTCGTGTCGTGCCCACTGAAAAATCGGTAAACGTGGGCCCTCTCGAGTGCTTCTCCACTTGTCTACAATACATCGCTCGCCCGAAATTCATGGATACCAACGTGACAAAGTTATCTTCAGATGGCCGAACGTATATGCACTCCATGGGCGTGTGCTGTGGAACAACTTTCATTCTTTCTGCCGCGAGCTGCACGCGTCCCGTGGCGTGTTCCGAGCTGTTCGAAGACCGCCTGTGTTTCCATTGTAGGTGTCTGGGCCTGCCGGCGCACAGAACCCTTCAGAGACGAGGACGAGACACTGAGCAACACATGTTTATCATTTCAAGACTCGACCGGGACTGAATTCCAGCGGCCGCTGAGCGCGAGCCGCGAGAGTACTTGTGTCGCATCGTTCTCGTCTACCACCGGCGCGCTCACTGCTGCCGCTCCCATAACATAAAAGCTACACACGCAGATGCCATAAGCGTGCGCAAGGTATCTTTTCAGGGGAAAGGAGGGGGGGGGGGGGGCGAAAGCTTGTTGCAGCGCCCACCCTCCCCGTTAAGTCAGTGTACCGGGCAGACTGCGCGCACCCCTCCCGAAGATTACGAATACTTAGGTAAGATGAGTGACTGAATGTTGCGCTAATTGCAACGGGTGATGTGGGACGTAGACGGATGTTCTGTAGACGGAAAAGTGGGACGTAAGTGTCCCGCTGTCGCACAAAGGGTGAAGGAGGACATATTTCCAAGATTTCTGCAAAGTTATCAGTCCTAAGTAATCGACAGCTAGCCACACATTCATAGTAAATAATGGCGAGATTGTTTCACCCTTCGAGATCAGTACAAAATATAATCTATACTTTAGCTCGGTGTTCAGCTACGAAATGTCAATCCAGCAAACTACGCACGCTGGTTTTATAAATGCCACCGTCGATGACATTCCAGTGACACAAGGGCAAGAAGAAGGTATTGACCGTTTGCGTAACAATTCACTTCCTGATCCTGAGGGTACCTGCCCTAAACGGCTGAAGCTAACCAAGGTAATAAGCTGAATTTTCACAGCGAGATTTCAGCAGCCTATCGACCCAGTTTTCGTGCCTGATGTATGAAAAAAGTGCTCGTGTAATACTTGCATTTAAACCTGGAGACCGTCTCGACCGACAGCCTAATTATAATAGAAATTGTGTTCGACAGCAGTTTGTATATGCCAAAGAACTTTGCAGCGCACCAAAACCTGTTAATCTGGTGTGCCTCAGGGCTCGGGTCAGACTAGCTCCTTATTAGCAGCGAAGCTGTTAGGGAGGTCATTCCTCGAGAGTCGATTGCAGAAAACTATCATCATCTTAACGGGTATGTGCCATTGTGCGGCCTACCAGAAAAATATCATCAAACACGGTATGTGCCAGAGAAAATGATGTCGAGGCACAAGAGGGCCAGATGCCAGTTAACACGAGCACACCACGGACGTCATCGGCACTGTATGATCTAAACGCCGTTGTGACCCTCGGCACGAGACCAAAGATTACCACAGAAATCATGGTACACCAACGCCCCATCAGGTTTGAGGTGGATTCCGGAGCAGCGTGTACGCTCATCAGCGAGGACACCTTTCGCGCCACTTGGCATGAGAACGCGCCAGCTCTCCAGAAAGACGACACGCAGCTGAGGACGTGGTCCGGACATTCCCTTCCACTACTGGGCTGTGCCAACGTAGACGTGTACTACAACGGTCACACCCATCAGCTACCACTGCTTGTCGTCCACGGCTCTGGATCAAGCCTGTTGGGACGAAATTGGTTCACCCTCTCTTGGAGTGGTCATTGGCGGAGTTCACCACACACCCAGCTATCCGTCAGTGGAGCAGCTTCAAGAGAAGTACCAAGCGGTTTTCTCCGAAGAAATACCAGGAAACAACGGACCTCCAGTCACACTGGAACTGCGGGAGGATGCGACGCCTAAATTTTTGAAAGCTAGGTCGGTACCTTTTGCCCTACGAACGTCAGTCGAGAATGAGCTTGACCGACTGCAGCAACAAGGAATCATCGAACCGACGCAACATTCAGAATGGGCTACAACACTCGTTGTCGTCCGAAAGAAGAACGGTACCCTACGCCTCTGCGGAGACTACCGGAGCACTGTCAACCTGGCGACAAAAGCATCTTCCTACCCACTACCGACCCCAGAGGAGGTTTTTAGCACGCTTCGTGGTGGAAGGATCTTCAGCACCTTGGACTTGACACAAGCCTACCAGCAACTGAAGGTGAGCGAACCAACGTCTGCACTGCTCACGATAAACACCATTAAGGGTCTCTACAAAGTCAAAAGGCTACCATTCGGCATAGCTGCAGCACCAGCAATCTTCCAGAAATTTATGGAGTCTACACTTAACGGGATCCCGGGAGTTTGCGTCTACTTGGACGATGTTATTGTCGGTGGCGCCTCCACTGAAGAGCACGCGGAGCGTTTGGAGCTCATCCTTGAAAGGCTATCAAATGCTAACTTGCGCATCAGCAAGGAAAAATGTGTGTTTGCGGTGCCTGAAGTGAAGTTTCTTGGACATCAAATTGACGCGCACGGTATTCATCCTACTGAAGACAAAGGGCGAGCAATCACCGAAGCAGGAGCACCTACTAACAAGCAAGAGCTCCAGTCGTTCTTAGGGCTATTAACGTTCTACGACCGGTTCTTAGAAGATCGAGCTACAGTGGCCAACGATCTGTACCAGCTACTCCAGAAAGAAGTCCCATGGAATTGGTCGCCACGCCACCAAAAAGCATTTGTTGCCCTTAAAGAACTACTTCGGAAGTCTACTGTTCTGCGACACTACGACGAAAGGAGACCCCTACTGCTAGCCTGCGACGCATCACCGTACGGAGTGGGAGCAGTCCTCTCCCAAGCTGACGACCAGGGACGGGAAGCCCCGATTGCTTTCGCATCGCGCACCCTATCGCAGGCAGAGAGGAATTATTCCCAGCTAGATAAAGAGGGACTTGCCATCGTCTACGCAGCAGACCACTTCCGCCAGTACATTACCGGCAGAAGAGTGACATTCATTACAGATCATCGGCCCTTATTGGGTATCATGGGTCCCCAGAAGCCAATGCTACAGACATTGTCGCCGCGAATGACACGATGGTGCATCAAGATGTCGGCGTACGGTTACGAACTCGTACATCGCATTGGTAAGAAACACCAGAACGCTGACGCACTAAGCCGCCTGCCGCTGGACACCACAATCGACGAGCCACCCCCCGCCAGGTGACATACTCATGTTCGAGGCGCTGCCGAACCCTCCGCTAACAGCTGACACGGTAGCAGCATCAACGCAGGAGTGCACTGTCTTGAAGGAAGTCTACGCAGCTATACAAGAAGGCAAGGTGCAGAAGCTAAAGGGTGAACACTTCAACGCTTACCGCAAGCGAGCTACGGAGTTAAGCACTCATCGCGGCTGCATCACTTTGGGATCAAGAGTTGTGATTCCGGCAGCCCTTCGCGGACAAGCCATGTCACTTGTCCACGCAGGTCATCGAGGCATTGTTGCCATGAAGAAGTGTGCCAGAAGTTATATGTGGTGGCCTGGTATCGACCATGACATAGAATCAACAGTGCAAGATTGCCAGCCTTGTCAATGCAACCACAGAGCCCCACCAAGAGCCCCTATTCCTGAATGGGAAAGACCAGACACGCCTTGGTACACCCTGCACATTGATTTTGCTGGACCTATCGAAGGGTGTTCATTCCTGGTGGTTGTAGACGCATACACCAAGTGGCTTGAGGTAAAGCAAATGACTACAACAACATCGGCAGCAGTTATTGACACTCTCCGGTCGTTGTTTGCAACGTTCGGCCTACCACGCAAGGCAGTCTCGGACAACGGCACTCCGTTTGTGTCCACGGAGATTCTCAAGTTTTACAGCGACAACGGCGTCTCTTCTGTGACATCAGCCCCTTACCACCCAGCGACGAACGGACAAGCCGAGCGCTACGTGGCAGAACTTAAACGCGCCCTTACTAAAGATCAGACTGGGACAATGCAACGCCGCATCGCGCGATTTCTCTTCAGGCAGCACAACACTGTTCAAAACACCACAGGGCAAACGCCAGGAAGATTGATGTTCGGACGAGAAATGAGAACCCAGCTTACAGCAATTGTCCCGGAGCCCTCAGCGGAAACCCCTCAGGGGGAAGAAAAGCTCCCACGTAGCAGGAGAATTGAAATGGGACAACGCATATACGCACGCCAGTTCAACAGAAGACCCGGCTGGGTTGAAGCGACGGCACTTAAACGCATAGGTTTGCGGTCATGGCTCGTCGACATAGGCGGAAAGGCCACTCGCCGCCACCTTAATCAGCTACGTCGTTCAGGTAATTTGCCAAGGGAGGCTCCCTTTCAAGCAAGTACCCCGACGGAAGCTTCGTCCCACTTAGCCTGGCATCTCGCACGAGATGAATCGGCGCCGCCGCCGGCCGGCCCTGAACGGGAAGAAAATGACACCCAGCAAGCGGAGGCTCCTCTTGTTTACGCGCCCAGAGCGTCCACGCGCCCACGGCGACCCCCAGATCGCTTCCAAGCGACAATCTAATGGCGAATTCCACTGGTAGAGCGGGAGCAACTTTTCTTGCTCCGCGGCCGCGAATCTGCATTCCACTGGTAGATTCGGAGCAAGTTCGCGTTTTCCACTGGCAGATTCGGAGCAACCCACTCCGCGACGGAGCGTTCCGCGTTGCTCCGTCTTGCAGAGGCGGATTTCGCCGGAACTCCGCAACGCGGTGCCGTCATTTCCGGCACAGTCGGACAACTCGGCTGTTTTGGGCGTTTTTTGAAGCGGAGTCTGGTCACCCTGTGCACTTGTTTACATTGTGTAGTCTGACTCTTCTGGACGACCTAGACGAGCGGCGTGGTTTGCTACTTGCTCTGAGCGATTGCGAGAGCACAAGTTCTGACAGTATTAGCAACAGCGATGTCGACCGTACGTGCTCTACGAAATGATGTGTAACGAAATGTTTCCTGACCTGCTCTGCGCACGCCCGAAGATAATCGGCTACGCCGAAGAAGTTCAGGAGCCGGTTTAAGTGACGTATGCATAAACAACTTCCGGAGCGACCTCACGCGGAGCATTCACGTGTTCCACTGGCAGATTTGGCTTGGTGCAATCCGAGTGCTTGCTCCAGGATTTTGGCGGCCGCTCCGGATCTCCCAGTGGAATTCGCCATAAGGAGGGAGGAGATGTTGTGTCCCAAGCGCACCTTTGTTCCCGAGCGAGCCCCCGAACGTCTTGAGTGAAGCGGTACACCGTTCCTGCGGACGTCCGGTTGTCGACTCCTTCCCTCTCCCCCGCTCGTTACAAACGAGTCACCGCGCGTTTTCCCCGGCAGTTCGGCTGCCGCCTCCAAGTAGGAATAAACACGTTTTTAACCGTTCCTGCCTGTCTATGCTTTTGAGGCTACCGCGCCCCGCGCGTACGTCTCTGGGCCGACGACACATCCGGACATAACACTTACCATGACTTGCTTCCTCCTGTAAAAATGCCTCGACATTATCGACGAACAAACAATACGAATTCGTTATTGCAACACATTTCAGAATCGCTGACCATGATGGTTTACGCAAGAAATTCCGCTTTGATATAACGTAAATAGACTCCGTCAAATAGCTTCAGTGGTATTCCATTGTGCGAATACTATAACTGCGATTTCTGGAAACTTGTATACTTTTGTGCCTTTCAATTCCACACAATCGACGCTAAACTTTTGTTTCATATGTTTCAGGCAGCACAAGAGTCGCACAAATACACCTTTCCTATGCATAGCTGCAGAGGCAAAAATACTCATAATATCTCCATAAACATTTAGCTTAAGAAACCAACCTTAAAAATCTGTTATCTGCATTTGTCTGTTTATTGACTGGATACCTTATATCTAAATGAGAAATGAGCTTAGAAGCATGTTAGTATTGTACAATACCATGAAACCAGTTATTTTTTGCATGATAACTTTGGTGTGGATAGTAAGAAACAAAAACAAGAACCGAAACTTAATGACCTACATTTCGTCGTATGCCATCTGGCGAAAGGCTTCCAGAGTAGCGAGAAAAAAAGGACACCGCAGCCGAAATCAAACCTGCGAACTCGCGGTTGTGTTATCAGTGATTTCGAACTCTCGTCGTTCAACGCGCTCGGCTATCGCTCCAACGCGTTCCTGCGGACGAAAACCCAGTTTATATATCTACCACAATGAATTCCGCGACCTTGTTATGAAAACGGCGGTTTTGGAACAACTTTTTCGCCATTTGAAGCGTTGCTGCTGCAACCAGGTGATAGCTCAGTCATTGAAGTTGATAAATCCCCGGGAATATACGAATCGATGCTACCGTCTCGTCACAAATCGCATTTTAGTGCCCAGAAAACCGTCCTAAATTTGACCGTTTCCATAGACTCCCATACTTAAAACTTCGCCTTCAATTTGGAACGGGTTTTTGGACGTAAATAATGTTGCCGCTTACATGAGATGTCGGGATAGTTGCGTAGAGCCTTTTTCCTCGGGAATTTAGTGAAAGATGGCTTCTATCATTAGTTATTCGCGAAAAACGAGGCTCTCCCATAGAAAACGCGCATGTTTCAAAGGGCGACCGCTAGAGGCGCTGTTCGGCGATGTCCCTAATTCCTGGACATGATAAACAGTTTCTTCTTTGACCCGCTCACTGTTGCCTTCGTCGACGTCACGACCACGTGACATCTGGTGGAGGTGCTGCCCGGTCCATGTACCGAACGCCCCCCCTCCAGCCGTGAGCCAAGCCCACTCCGTGAAAAGGACATCGACGCCGACGCTGAGCAGCGAACCAGCCGCAGGCAACAAGGGCTACCTCCAGAGTTCGGGCCCCTACCGGATAAGACTCGAAAGTCCAAGGCCACGACCACTACTGCGACAACTATGGCAGCCACTGCACCAACTCCCGGAACGGTCGTGATGCAGCAGCCAAGGGAGCCACCGACTTTCCGTGGATCATCTTTTGAAGACCCGGAGACGTGGCTGGAGACGTACGACCGAGTGGCCAGCCTCAACCACTGGGACACGGAAGAGAAGCTACGTCGCGTCTACATCTACTTGGAAGACGCGGCAAGAACCTGGTTTGAGAACCGCGAGTCAGCACTTCAAACCTGGGATCTCTTCCGCGGCGCATTCCTGGGCACGTTCACGAGCGTCGCCCGCAAGGAAAGGGCCGCTTCTTCGCTGGAAACACGGGTGCAACTACCAAATGAGAAAGTGGCGATCTTCGTGGAAGAAATGACGCGGCTGTTCCGGCACGCTGACCCCAACATGCCCGAGGAGAAGAAGGTCCGTTTGCTCATGCGAGGGGTCAAGCAAGAACTATTCGCTGGGCTGATGCGGAACCCACCGACGACCATCCAGGAATTCCTGTCGGAAGCAACAGCGATCGAGAAGACGCTGGAAATGCGAACCCGCCAGTACAATCGCCCAACGAGTCAAGACAGCCCAGCCGTTTATGCTCTCGACGACTTGCGCGAAACAATCCGAGCGATCGTGCGGGAGGAACTGCGCAAGCTGTTACCCTCACCGCAGCCGCAAGTAGACTCCATCGCAGAGATCGTTCGAGAGGAAATCCAGCAGTCGATGGGCACCTCTGAACCGCCACGGCCCCAGCCGCATGCCATGAGCTACGCAGCTGCAGCCCGACGCTACGCTCCCGCTCCACGCCCACGTCAAGAGGTCGCACCGCCGCATTTCCGCCGCCAGACAGCGCCGCCACCACCACCGACGCCATACCGTCCACCCGCCGGCCACACGTACCGCCGCTGCCAGTACCGACAGATGGGGCTGCGCGGATTCGCCGTCAACGCGCCGCGTCCGCAGCCAGGCGAACGGCCTCGCGACATCGACGACTACATCACCGGAACACAGTGGACACCCCGACGACCTTCCCGCTCGCCGTCGCCCGGCCGCTACATGTCACCGCACCGCGGGCAGTACACTGGCCCAAACCGGGGCCGGTCGCCTAGCCCGTATCCGGGAAACTAAGGGCAGCAACCGATGGAGGTGCGGTTGCTGTACGACGAAATGCCGAAGATCCTCCGCGGCCGCCGACGACGACAACGCGACGAAACCTGCAGAACACGACTAGAAGCAGACGAAGCCCTGCCGGCGAAACGTCGCGGACCGACGAAGACGTGACGACGCAACAACGAGGCAGCGCAACAAATCGACGCAGCCGTGACCCGACGCCGCGACCCAACCGCAACGCACGACGACGAACCAGCGACCTCGACGTAATATTCGACGGCCACAACGTCACCGCTCTCGTCCGACACTGGAGCCGACTATTCCGTCGTCAGTGGACCTTTCGCGACGAAGCTGAAGAAAGTGAAGACTGCTTGGCAAGGCCCTGAAATCCGGACCGCTGGCGGTCATCTAATAACGCCGGCCGGTGTTTGCACAGCAAGAGTCACCATCAATAACCGGACTTATCCCGCCAGTTTTCTAATCCTACAACACTGCTCCAGGGATGTGATACTCGGGATGGACTTCCTAAGTCAACATGGCGCCGTGATCGACCTGAGGTCTGAGTCAATAACCCTAACCTCAGAAAACGCACTGCCGCCCCACACGACGCCAGCGACCCATGCTTTAAATTTGATAGATGAGCACGTCACCGTTCCGCCTTTCTCCAGCGTCATCATTTCGGTCGGCAGCGAAGAACCGATAGACTTGGAAGGCGTCATCGAGGGCGACCAGCACCTGCTTCTTAACCGTCAGATTTGCGTCGCAAGAGGCATCGCCGAGCTGCATGATGGCACAGCTAAAGTAATGCTTACAAATTTCAGCCACGAATACAGGCACCTCAACATTGGTACGACGGTCGCCTTCATGAATGAATTCGTAGACGCCAGCAACGCTTTCACCCTCAGCGACGCAACGGAACCTGCTTCGACGAATCGAGGTCCCCAACCAGTTTTCGACGTGAATCCGAGCCTTCCGAAGAACAAGCAATGCCAGCTCGAAGCCCTGCTCCTGCAATTCAGGGACTGCTTCTCGTCGTCGTCAAGGATCCGACAGACTCCACTCGCTAAACATCGCATTATAACAGAAGAAAGCGCCCGCCCAATCCGCCAAAGCCCGTATCGGGTTTCGACACGTGAACGTGAAGCCGTTAGGAAACAGGTCGACGAAATGCTACGCGACGACATCATTCAGCCGTCCAAGAGTCCATGGGCGTCACCCGTGGTCTTAGTGAAGAAGAAGGACGGAACCCTACGCTTCTGCGTCGATTATCGTCGCCTGAACAAAATCACGAAGAAGGACGTGTATCCTCTCCCACGCATAGACGACGCCCTGGATCGACTCCACAACGCGATGTACTTTTCGTCGATGGACCTCAAGACCGGATATTGGCAAATCGAAGTCGACGAGAGAGACCGAGAGAAGACTGCCTTTATCACACCAGACGGCCTCTTCGAATTCAAGGTCATGCCCTTCGGTCTTTGCTCGGCACCTGCGACGTTCCAACGTGTTATGGACACTGTACTCGCCGGCTTGAAGTGGCAGACCTGCCTTGTGTACTTGGACGACGTCGTTGTGTTTTCTTCGAACTTCGACGAACATCTCCGGCGCCTTGAAGCTGTACTTCAAGCAATCAAGGCCTCCGGACTCACCCTGAAGCCAGAAAAGTGCCGCTTCGCATACGAGGAACTTCTTTTCTTGGGTCACGTCATCAGCAAGTCCGGAGTTCGCCCCGACCCACGGAAAACAGCTGCCATCGCTGCCTTCCCGCCGCCCACCGACAAGAAGGCCGTACGCCGATTTCTCGGCTTGTGCGCCTATTATAGACGCTTCGTCAAGGAATTTTCACGCATCGCCGAGCCACTCACTCAGCTCACGAAAAACGACGTGGAATTCAAGTGGGAAACGGCGCAAGTCGAAGCATTTCAAGAATTGAAACGACGCCTCCAGACGCCTCCAATACTTGCGCATTTCGACGAACACGCCGACACGGAAATCCACACCGACGCAAGCAGCGTAGGACTCGGCGCCGTTCTTGTCCAGAGAAATTCCGGCGTGGAAAGGGTTATCAGTTATGCTAGCCGGTCGCTATCCAAGGCAGAAGCCAACTATTCCACAACAGAAAAGGAGTGCCTTGCCATCATCTGGGCAACGTCAAAGTTTCGCCCCTACCTCTACGGCAGGCCCTTCAAAGTTGTGAGCGACCACCACGCCTTGTGTTGGCTAGCTAACCTGAAGGACCCTTCAGGTCGTCTCGCCAGATGGAGTCTGAGACTTCAAGAATTCGACGTTACCGTCGTTTACAAGTCCGGACGAAAACACTCTGACGCCGACTGCTTGTCTCGCGCCCCCGTCGACCCGCCGCCGCAAGATGACCAGGAGGATGACTTCTTCTTGGGAGCCATAAGTGCCGACGACTTCGCCGAACGACAGCGAGCCGACCCGGAACTCATCGGCCTTGTGGACTACCTCGAAGGCAAGACCGCCATTGTTCCAAAGGCATTCAAGCGAGGACTCGTGTCGTTTTTCTTGCGAAACGGCATTCTCCTAAAGAAGAATTTCTCGCCACTTCGAGCCAACTACCTTCTCGTAGTGCCCTCAGCCTTGCGACCAGAAGTCCTGCAGGCTCTACACGACGACCCGACGGCTGCACACCTCGGACTTTCCCGCACGCTCGCCAGAGTACAGGAAAAGTACTTCTGGCCGCGTCTTGCCGCCGACGTCGCCCGCTACGTAAGGACGTGCCGAGACTGTCAGCGACGGAAGACACCGCCCACAAGACCAGCAGGCTTCCTTCAGCCGATCGAGCCTCCTCGGCGACCGTTCCAGCAGATCGGGATGGACCTCCTGGGGCCGTTCCCAACGTCGACTTGCGGAAATAAATGGATCGTCGTAGCTACCGACTACCTCACCCGCTACGCCGAAACAAAGGCCCTGCCTAAAGGCAGTGCCGCCGAGGTAGCCAAGTTCTTCGTTGAGAACATCGTCCTTCGACACGGCGCCCCAGAGGTTCTCATCACCGACAGAGGTACGGCGTTTACGGCTGACCTAACTCAGGCGATCTTGGGATACAGCCACACAAGCCACCGCCGGACCACCGCGTACCACCCACAGACCAACGGCCTCACCGAGCGTCTTAATAAGACCATTGCCGACATGCTGGCCATGTACGTCGATGTCGAACACAAGACGTGGGACGCCATCCTCCCGTACGTGACCTTCGCGTACAACACGGCCATACAAGAAACGACGCAGATGGCGCCATACAAGTTGGTATACGGACGGAGCCCTGCAACGACGCTCGACGCCATGTTGCCAAACGTCACCGACGAAGCAAACATCGACGTCACCGCCTACCTACAGCGCGCCGAAGAAGCCCGACAACTAGCCCGCCTCCGCATCAAGAATCAACAGACGACCGATAGCCGCCGCTACAATCTTCGACGACGCTTCGTGGAATACCAGCCCGGCGATCGTGTTTGGGTGTGGACGCCGATACGCCGACGCGGACTAAGTGAAAAACTTCTGCGACGGTACTTCGGACCGTACAGGGTACTTAGACGTCTCGGCACACTCGACTACGAGGTTGTCCCCGACGGCATTACGAACTCTCAACGGCGCCGTGCGCGACCTGAAGTCGTCCATGTCGTGCGCCTCAAACCGTTTTACGTGCGTTAGTGAACCTGAGGACTCTCCTTTTTTCATTGGACTTTCTTGCTTGTGCTTATTGTTTATTGTGCTTTCTTGATTTATTTATTGTTGCATGCATTTTCCCCCCCGTGTTCTGTTTTAAGCATCGGGACGATGCTTTTTCAGAGGGGGGCATTGCCACGCGCGTTTCTTTCACTGTATTCGATTTCCGCCCACAAAGACTATCAGCAGTACTCGGCGCAGACCGCGCCTTATTGTTCCAGAAGCTTCTCGCTTGTAGTAGATCGTTCTGTTAAGATTGCACGCAAGACGCTAACACTCAAGATTATTCCAGAGCTTCCGCGACGACTAGTGATAAGGCTAGAATGTTCGACGCGTGCGTTATAAAAGCCGGCGCGTTCCAACGATGTACAGTTGTTGATCGACGGCCGACGCTCCGTTCGCCGCTATCTGTGCCAGTGTGCATAGCTGTAATCTGACTTTACGTTTCACGGCCACAAGTTCGGCCAAATAAACAGTTTCTTCTTTGACCCGCTCACTGTTGCCTTCGTCGACGTCACGACCACGTGACAATATATTCCAGTGAATGAAACGGCCGCACGCGCATCATGAGTGTGGCATGTAAATCATGTCATAAATGGCATACATGTCATAATTGTTAATACCTGCTATTTATGTTCGTCATACACTCTTTACAAGCCTCAATATTTTTGGTATACCATAAACTAAGAAACGGCCGCGAGAGCGATAATAATGTGGCATGTAGATCATACCGTTCATGACATAAGTGTCATGAGTTTCATGTTATGACCTGTCATTTATATTCTTCATGCAGTCATGTCATGCCACAGCAACTTCGGAATTTCATACCTTCAAATCTGTATGCCATCTCGGACACTTTTCGTATGACATCACTCATCACATAGATAGCATATAAGTCATTGATTGTAATTAACCCGAACTCCTAATTAATGAGAACAATAAACAGTGCAAACCAATGATATGAAATTGTTATCTACCACCTTATCGTAACTGTTCACATTGAAACACTATATGTACTGTACTACATATGTGCTTCTACACTGAGAGCTTCCCCCATAAGTTTAAATTAAATGGTTAGATTAGTGATAAATATTTATTACGGTTATGAAATTCCTGATGCTTCATCCACATAATGTACGTCACATCTGCAGACTTTTGCTGAGTTTTTACCATGATCAACGCCCACTTTCTCATCGATTTACCGACAGGTGATTCTTTTGCCCCTGTAATGCTGCTTTCCTGCACTATCGATTTGGAAAAGCTCTTCAGGAAAAAAATCCACCCAGCGTAATCCCACGAAATTGCAAACACAAATACAGGTTGTCCTACCGTACATGCCACTTGAGTGCAATTAGCGAATACGTTATCGTTGCGCTACAATTAGCTTTTCAAAAATCACCCCATACATTTTCAATGGATGCACAAAAGTGTCTCGGGAAAAAAATCCAGCCGGCCGATTAAAACTAATCGCGTTGTACCACATAAGGAGGTTGTCAGCATTAAGTGCCTGAAGTGCAATTAGCGAAAAATCAGGCATTGCTCAGTAATCATTTTTTGAAGAACGCTCCCCATAGAGTTACGCCCAGCGCTTCCCCTTGGGGTCGGCTTTGCCGCACTAGTCGATGTCCCAGATTGCTGGACATGGTTGGAGAGAAATTTCGTGAGTCTGAGTTCGAGTGAGTCTGCTTCAGCAAAGGTTTGGTGAGTCTGAGTCCGAGTGAGTCCTAAGCGAAAAATGTATTTATTGAGTGAGTCTGAGTGAGCTCCACTTATTTTGCCGACCTATGTGAGAGTGCGAAGCAAAACGCGGAGATGACGCGCAAGCATACTGCAGTGCAATTTCTTTAATAGTATTGCACGAGTGTTGCGTGCGTGAGGTGGCAGTGCCTGATAATCATCGGCGTGCGCAGGGTTTCCCATCAGCGGGAGCATGGGTTCATCATAGCACCCCCCATCTCTCCCTCCGTTGGTAGAGTCCAAAAGACAACACGCTTCACAATGAATGAAAATATCAAAATGAAGCGATGGCATGGTATATGGCATATCTTTCTTGGCAATCAGGCATACAGCATATAGCGCACTATTCATTTCAATAAAGAAAAGTACAAAACAAGGATCAAAACCACGTGCTCAATGATAAGGCGCCTGTAAACAATGGGATCACCCTCCCACGCGTTCCCGGCAAAGATTAGGTTGCAGCTGTTTTCCACCTCACACGAGGGCTTCGAATGACGTCAAACAACCCTTCCTTCTCTTCACGTGTGTTTCGTGCTTTCATATATAAAACGGAGACCCGTCAAGCAACACATTCATTTCATTCTAAGACTGCCGTGGGTAGACCATGGAAATTAAATACACCAGAAGAACAGCTTGAATACAATCCTCTCGCTTCTTGTTGGCGTGTGAATGCTCGTTGTCAGAGCAGTGCAGCTTCCATATGCACCAACGGTGTTTCGCCGTCGATAATAAACCTGCTGCAGTAAGCGCTGCAGAAATGCAACGATGTCGACGGGCGAATGTCTTGCTTTTGAGGAGCAAGACAGAGGCCAACGGGAAGCGGAACACCTTGGTGCGTTCACGGCTCAAGCTACGAACCTCTGCCTCCCGTGTTGCTGAAACGCAGTGTGGCATAGTGTATGCATGAGCACAGGCGTTGGTTACCTTATTACTCGGGAGCGCACACCGTGCCGTCTCTCTGCTTTGATTGACGACGCCTCGAAGAAGTGCATATTGAGTGCCAGTGTTTATTATGTCCCTGTTGATGTAATCTTTCTGCGGGATTCACGCCACGCTGTGTCCAGGTATATGCCAACAACTTCAGCTACCGCTACGGTTAAATCATGGTCATGGGTGTTTATTAGTTCTCGCGATGAGATGTGCCACTAGGCGTCAACGTGGATTCATCCGCGTAGAACGATGCTATAGCTGCCAAACAGCAATATACATTTTACGAGATCTAATATATCAGGGCACAATAAGCACTACTTCTCTGAAGACACGTTTCACTTTGGTGTTATACCCATTCCTATGAGAGAGGGATCAGCCATGTTCTTTGTGTGTGTGTGTGTGTGTGTGTGTGTGT